>JAMFLO010000071.1:0-113855 GCA_027475765.1 Paralagenidium karlingii | reverse complement strand
CTACGACGAGAAAGCCGACATTTTCTCGTTTGGGGTGGTGTTGTCGGAACTGGACACGTTGGATCTTCCATATGCGAGTTTCAGAGATGAGCATGGTCGCAAGTTGAACGAGGCGGCGTTGATGCAACAGATCTCTAGTGGGGCCATTTCGGTTGCGTTCACGGAGACACAATTGGAGGAGGTGGTCGGGTTGGCGACGCAGTGTGTTTCGTTTGAAGCCGAGGCACGTCCGAGTGCCGCAGAAGTCGCGTTTGGTCTGCAGCAAGTGCTCAAAGGTTGCAACCAGTGACAAAACAAGACAAGGAGTGGAGGCGTCGTCACGACGGCCCTGGCGTCTTGATGATTCAACGAATAAATGGAGAGTACTTCAGGTCAGCAGAATGCGTGATAATTGTTGAATTGCAGAGCCATGTCATGCCATGGATGGCATTCCGCAACACCAATCGGATCGGCAGGCATAGCTACGGGAGCTGGGTCATGACAATCACAAGCACAGATCAGGTGATGCAGCACAAGAGGTCAGTTGGTTCGACCCTCCCAAGCTCTCGGTTACTTCACGAATCCATTCAAAGTCGTTGCGATCAACAAGAGGAGTGTGCAGACAACACCCAAGCATATCCAGGACCGAGCCATTGTGGGTACCGACACCACTGTGCTAGCCTCTCATACACAGGCAGGATGGGAAGTGGCTGGCTCGAAACCAACAGAACGTTGCCATTGATGGTGCCGGCTGGCTCTTTTTCTTCCACCAAGCCACCACCATAGTGAAAACCAGTGCCGATCAACCCATTTGTTGCGCCTTGGGTCTGGGTCTGCTTCTGCAACAGCTGTAACGGCCATCTCTTTCGTAGCCAATGGGTCTCCACCACCAGAAAAGCTCTCATGCCACTCATTGATTGCGCCAGAGTACTGTACACTCCTCCCACTGTCTTGACTTTGCAAACTGAACCCATCCCCGGCATATATCAGTGCATCAGTGCCCATCTCCCTCCCTCCTGATCTGGTGGGTTGATCTGCTGTGGTCGCAGAGGATCTTGGGGCTTTGCCATCCACACAACCTGATGAGCCATCACTTCAGAGAAGCCCAACGACCTTTTTGACACCCCTCGTCAAGGACTTTGGAGCATCGGCTTCGGCTCAACTGCCTGTTTGAAGCACCGTAAAAACCTCTTTTCGGGTTCTTTTGGCTGTAAAAACACCCACATGGGCTGCCACCCAAGTGATCGACCAGCCAGTATTTCGTTTTGTCCCCCCCCCCCCGCCGTCATCTCCAATCCAATCCAATCTCGCCCATTGGCATTTTGGTTTTGCAGCATCAATCCAACTCCTCCCTTCCCCTCTCTTCTTCTGGCGTACATTAGTTTGCCATGTCTGTGTGGCGCCGGCTACGCCAGCAACACCACCAGCGCTCGCTGCAGGTAGCCAATGAGACCAATGCCAGCGCCATTCCGGTCTGCGACCCCCAGAGCGTCGTCAAGAATCCGTACCTGGTCGCATGTGAAAACCATTGCGATTACTCGTTTTGCAAGCCCGAAATGCCGCCTGATGAACAGCAATTGTACAAAATGTGTCGTGCCCAGGAATGCGCATTTTTCCTGTTCAACGTGCAGTCCAACAACAAGGACGAATGCCGCATCAAGACGGGGTACAACACTCTTTTGTACCAGGATGTGCTCAACCGAAAACCGTTGAAATGCGACCAACCGCTTGCCAACGACACGACCAACAACTCAACGATAGCCAATGCAACTGCTGCCCCCACCACTAGTCTGCCGGTCGCCCCGAGCCCACCTGCTGCCACCGTCAACAACGCCCAATCCGTCAACTCGTCCAACTCGGCCGTGACCATCAGCATTGTCGTGACGGCCGGTGTAGTCTTGGGCCTCGTGTTGGCGGTCTTTGTGTACCGTCGAGAAAGAGACAAACGCAACAAGCAAAAGGCAGCCACCCACGACCACCCGACGGTAGAATCCGCCGGCACGGCGTACCAGGGATACTCCACTGGCCGAAGCAACCGCACCCGAACAGGCGAAGACACTTCTGGCTGGACCGACCCGGTCTTTGCCAACCATCGCATCGCGTTGGATGCCATCAAGATCCACGAGAAAATCGGCGGAGGTGCCTTTGGCGACGTCTACCGAGGCACCTGCTATGACCAACAAGTGGCCATCAAAAGACTCAAAGAAGAATTCCGCAAGAGCAACAAACAGTTGCAGGCCTTTGTCCGAGAAGCCCGACTCGTCGCCGCCATGGACCAACACCCCAACATTGTCCAATTTATCGGCATTGCGGGGGTCAACATGAGCAAGATGATGGTGGTGTTTGAGTTTATGAGTGGTGGGGATCTACGGTCGTTGCTACAGCATTACAAGCGCCACAGTTTGCCGACGGGCTTTGACAAGCCACGGCTTCGCATTGCGTTCGACATTGCCAACGGATTGACGTTTTTGCACTCGTTGAACCCCAAAGTGCTGCATCGCGACCTGAAGTCTCACAACGTGCTCTTGAACGACCGATTGCAAGCCAAATTGACCGACTTTGGCATCTCGCGAGAGGAAAGCAATAGCACACTGACTGCCGGTATGGGCACCATGAAGTGGATGGCGCCAGAAGTCATGAACGGCGAGCGGTACGATGAGAAAGCCGACATTTTCTCGTTTGGTGTGATGCTTTCGGAACTGGACACTTTGGCATTGCCGTATGCCAACTTTCGAGACGAGAATGGTCGCCGACTGAACGAACCCACGTTGATCCAACGGATCTCGAGCGGAACGATCACGGTCGAGTTTACCGAGACACAGCTGGATGAACTGGTGCAGTTGGCCAAGCAGTGTGTGTCGTTTGACCCAGAATTGCGTCCGACGGCCATTGAGGTCTCGTATCGCTTGCAGAAAGTGCTCAAAACCAAGGGATGGAAGTGAAGACGTCGCACGACATCATACCTGTCTTGCTTGATTTGGTTGTTGAAGATCAGAAATATTGGATGTGTGAACGAGTGAAATCCAAAACTCGTTAAATCGAATCGTGTTAATCGAATGTGGAGTTGCTTTGGTGGTTTGTCTGTTTACAAAGGAGTGTCGTGTCCATCATTGCTGGTCCCTACGCACTCAACCTGCAGAGATCGTTGCGCTCTTGTGTTGCTCACGAGGTTTTTCTTGCCAAAACAACACCGGACAAGTCGTTTTGTGTCTAAACGAGAGTATTCAATTAACTTGCCATAAACTAGACATTGTCATCTTCGCCTGAATCGACCAGATGATGCAACTGGCAGCTCTGGATCCGCCATCGAGTCGCTGGTGAGTCCCGACCCAATTCAACGATTGTATACGCACCATTGCTGGCAAAAGAACCACAGCGAATGACATTGGCGTCGTCGGTTTTGTCGGCGTTTGCTGGAATGGGTCCACCAACCAGTTCCACAAAGCGAGAAGCAAGTGGTTGGTCTACTCGGGAGCAAGCGGAAGTGGTGGATGGAGCGTCGCTGGAGTTGGTCACACTAGTCGATGGCACGGGCGTCGAAGCTGCCGGGGAAGACACAAACAGCGACATCATGGACATCCAGGAGGCTTGTGTCGTCGTTGTCTGTTCTTGGGGCTGCTCATTTGCTGCAGCAAAGAAACGGCATGATACAGATACAGAATACAGCAGACGTGAGCAACACGGTGTCAGTCAGGTTCGACTCAAGACTCCTCCAGCACCACCACCACCACCACCAGTCCTCACTGTACCTGGGAACTCTTCGGATCCATCACGCAGCACTAGCACCAGTTCGTGCTCTGGATTCTCCTGACTCTCTTGCAGCATTCTGATCGCATTCGAAATGGTGTGTCAGTCCACCCCATTTGGTTTGCTTTCATGCACCCATTCGCGCAGCTTGTGCACCGACTCACTTTCGATACCCATCGAAGCCCACGACGCACAACTTGTCAGCCAGTTGCATGCACTGGGAGTTGCAATTCACAGAGTACTGGGTGAGCGCCGGCGGGGACTTTTGGCGGGTGGTGCGTGGGTCCATCTGTCGTAGCATGCAGCCATCCATGTTGGCGCTAGTGAGTTAGTTGCTAGTTGATGGCATCAACCATTCAAACGGACAAAGAGAGAAAGAGAAAGAGAGAGACCTGGGAAGTGGCGTAGACGACACGACATACCACCATTTCCAGTCGTGAAATCAGTGCCATCATGTCGCCTTCCGCAGCCGCAATGTCTTCAATCGTGTTGCCAGCGGAGCCAGAAGAGGATGACCCCGCCGTCGATGGCTTGGTGAATCCGCCATTGACCAGCACGGCATCGATGTCGTAGTGCTGTGAGCACAGCAGCATCTCACAGAGTGTGTTGACACGTGCATTTTGTCCATACAACTCACTCAACACCAGCAATTTCAGCCGTACAGTCGTGGCGTCTTGCAGCATCATTCCCACTTGGACCTGTGCTGGCGCGAATTTGAACCAATCAGCGACCAGCAATCCCGTCGCCCATGATCATGTCGTTGCCAATGCCGAGGCCAATGAGGAGCATGATGCTGACTGCCGTCCTCTTCTTCTTCTTCTTCTTCCTGCCGTGACGGTAGCTTCATCTCAGAAACAAACGCACCGTGGGCAGCGCTACCCATGAGTGGTGGAAGACGCTGCCGATTTTTGTGTTTTGGCGCCAACCCAAGCTGCTTTTTGCGCGTGTGCACTTGCTGGCGAAGCCGCATTTGGCTTGGAAACCGCTCCCAGAGTACTTGTTGTTGCGCGTGAAGCTGTTGTTGCTGCAGCAAATGGAATCTTTGGGCTGTACAGATCAGTTCTTGCTCTTGGCGACACTTGTGCAGCCATTTCAGCAACGCGTGCAGGTGGGTTTGAAGGCTTTGACGGCGTAACAGTTGTTTCCACCAGCGCTGCACTTGACGAATCGCGTGTTTGCGCCGAAAATGAAACGCAAACAACCGCATGGCACGACGAAGCACTTGACGGCACTTGGTGAGGTAGTCCAAATACGCCAAATGCGCGCGGAACGCTCTCTGGATGATGCAGCATTTGCGTAACTGGACACGTTGGTCCAAAAGGGCCAGTCGCTTCAGAAACTCTTCACGAAGTCGACGATCGCGCTCTTCACGAAGTCTTTTCGCCAGGTTTCGCGCCAAAAACCCGCGCGTAAACCGTTGAATGGTGCCGGCATGGTGGTTCCAGAGCCTCAGCAAAGTCTCCTGGATGGCGAGGATCTTTAGCGTGCGGGTCTCGACGGTTTGAGCAAACTGCGTTAGTTGGGGCTTGGTCCAGAGCTGTTTGGAGCGGTCTTTGACGTCAAAGTCGTGGTTGGAAGCGCGGTCCGGAAGATACAAATGATGAAAGCGATGGTCGAAGCGAATCCTGTGCAAACAACCACAAAAATGACATGGTTAAGAGCGCGTCGGTCAGGACACGACCAACGGTGGCGTGTGTACCAAGCATTCTGCTGTTCCTGGATCGTGAGTTCACTGGACGCTGGTTGCTTGTACTCGTTGGTGTACATGTGGAGGTCGAAGGCTTCAAGTGGCATTCTTGACGATGCAGGGCATCGATTGTGTGACTTTGCGTCGTTCGGTGTGTGAGCAGTGGCGTAAGGAGTTTGATCAGTTCTCCAGCATCAGAACATGGGTATTTATATCGTCATGGTCAAGACCAGATCACCAACAGATCAATGAACTCGAATGAGCTATTGATTCTTCTTGAATGCAAGCTGTCGTCTACGTTGGAATCGTGGTAACGGTGCGCGACGGCACCGTTTGTTCTCATTCTCGCTCTCTCTCGTGCGCGCGCGCTCGCCCGCGAGTGTGGTGAAGCTCCGTGTGGATACCATGAGTCGATCCACCCTTCGCGGCTTTTACAACTTTGATGAGCGCAACGTCGGAGGTCGGTACGAGACCATGGCAGAGCTCAAACGGTTCCAGCGAGTGCTCATCAAGACCAAGCCTTCGATGGATACCCAGACCGTTCATGCCTTTCAACGGCCGAATCGTTCGTAAGTGAGGCGATAATCTGCACACCGACTGGGCGCAAACTGGTGTTGAATGACTGTGTTTCTACCATCACCAGTGAGAACAGTCCCACCAAGCTCTCTCGTCAACTCAAGGCTCAGAAAGAAGCCCATGAGAGACGTCTTGGGCACATGAACCGCCGCATCGCAGAGTACCATGCTCGCGTGAGTTGGCCAGGTCGCTGCACCACTGCGATGTGATGTCAATCCAACGGAGGGCTAACAGTGCGATGATGGTCTGCTCCTGAACTCCAGCAAGACCAAAGACTTCGCGCACTTACCGTCAACACCAATTTCCCGGCCATGCACCCACGGACAAGAAGACACATCTCGCCATTTCGTCTCCGCCAGTGAGTTCGTTGGTCCTTCTCTTTAAAATGGAGAGCTGAGCTGCTGGTTGACAGTTGTCTTTGGGGCTTGATCTCAGCTTGAAGCACCCAGGCGAAAGCACAGCGACAGCGACAGCGACGGCGCCAACCGAACAACAGCTTGAGCAACCATTTGGTTCTTTACCAGCCCAGGGTGCCTCTCGGGATGCTTGTTGCGAGGCTCTGCTCGAGTTCATTCATCAACAACAGCAAGAGACTCGGCAGCATTTTGCGGCTCAAGAGCTCCTCCAGACCCAGATGTTGAAGAACCTCCTTGACCGTCAACACTTTGAGCAATCAATTCACCAGTGCAGTGGCTCGTTCACAGTCGACCAAACACGCCGCGGAGAGCTTGCACCACTGCCAGGTTCCGATCAGAAGACAGACAACGATAGCCCACTTCGGACTGGATGGGAGTCAAGAACCGACAAGAAAGGTCACGTGAAGAAGCAAACAACACCATTGGAGAATCATCCACAAACCTTTGATCGAAGTGAAGTTCCCCAAGCAACGATCGTTCATGGTGCGCAAACGTGGCTGCCAAAAAACATCAGTGCCCACCGCACCAGAGTGTTGGCCAAGCAGCTGAATCCAAACTCTCCACGGGCCAGACAAACCGAAAGTGCAAGTGATGCAATTGCAACAAATCTCCAGATGCCTCATCCATGTGCAGACGCTACCCGACAGAGTGCAACAATGCAAACAGCGTCGGAGGAGTGCAGACAAGCGGTAGCGCACCGAATGGCGGTGGCGTTGGTGAGCAGCCTCCTGAGGCACGCATGACTCGGGCCCCGCATTTGGGTGTGTGGTTAGCGCGCGCTCTCTCTCTCTCCATCAGAATTCCAAGTTGTAGAACTCGAAAGCAGCTTGCACCAATCGTGCAGAAGGTTTGTGGGGAAGAAAGAATACACTTGTTTGGGGAGTGAGTGATTATCATGCACGTGAGGAGCACGGGCGTCGTCGTGTGTCGCTGGTCGCTATTTGGCTTCTTTGCTGAATTCTTCGGGGGATTGAAGTCTCGGTGACAACACGAATCTGGCAGGCATGCGTTGCGTATAGCGACGTTGTTTCGGAAGCGCGACTTCCAGCTGCTCCTGTTGCATTTTCTTGGGGCTCACCGTGTCCAACGTCATGCGTGCCAGGTTGGACAAGTGTTCGGCCTTTAAGCGTGCATTTTTGAGTTCCATGGCCGCTTCTTTGACCCCGGCTTCGGCTTGTTTGCAGGCATCGTACGAGTGGCGACGTCGCACCACGATCTCGCCAGAGGTTCCATGGTTGGAGAGCACATTGGGTTCGTACACATCTTCATTGAGCTTTTGGAAAAACAAGCAGACGCTTCCACGTGCATCTTTTTTGGCGTGAAGACGTGCAAGCAGATATCGGTTCAACAACTCCATTTGCGACTGGTGGCAGCAGCAGCAACAACAACAACAACAACGATGGCAGCAAACAAATGGACAGTCAGACCATCACACATGTTTGAGAAGGTGGCCAGGGGCAACAAGTGTCTTTGTGTCCTTACCTCGTCTTTGCTCCGATCTTTGATAAAGACTTGACCAGACGTGTTCAAAGCTCGGAGCAGACTCTTCAATTCCAAATACAACGTTGGCACTTTCTACTCGTTGCAAGCATCCATCGTGTGCATTGCATCATCAAGTCAGTTTTGTCTCCCATCGAGAATCCTTCCTCGGGCAGCCTACTCCACTACATGTAACGACGCAAAGTCGGCCGAAAGCATACATGGTTCAGATCGGATTGAAACGCGGTGATGGAGATAAAGTTGGCGCCCGTGTCTTCGTAAATTGTGATCTCCAACGTCTCGTTGATGCGCCAAAACAATTTGCTGCCTTCGTAGATCATTCGACGATGGGCACTCGGTTTGAAACGATTGGGTCCCGTGCCTTCTCCTCGATTGCCTTCCAACGCCGCCTTGTGCAAGGGCGAGAAATTCACATGGTCCAAGAGCTTTTGGGCTGAGCGCACCGAGATCTGACACACTTCGCTGTGTGTGTGTGAGGGGGGGGGGTCATGGGGTTCATGGTGGTCACAAGCGCCATCATCATCATCATCAACAACAACAGCATACACCACACCACCTTGGAGGTAAGCAAACAGAAAAAACCCTCGTGTGCATACATGCATGCATTCCGCTGGCTTTGCCATTACCAAGTGAACGTTGCTGGATCCTCATAACGATGGTGGGGGTTGTTCTCGAGCGCGTCATGCGCATGGGTGCGATTCATAATGGTTTGCAGAGTTTTGCCCACAACACGCTGGAGACTGCGTTGGCGCCACCGTCAAAGAGAGAACTGACATGAGAAGAGAGGACCTGGCACCGGCCAAAAATAAAGAAGACACCACACAACACAGAACGCCAAGCACCCGCAAGAACAAGCCGACGGCACACACAGAAGCAGCAGCAGCAGCAGCAGCACAGTGTTAACGCAGTTTGGTCTGCTTACGCTCTTCTTCAACGCACAAAAATAAACCATCAAGTCTCCGTCCCATTCCCCCAACTCTCCAATGGGTGGTGTACGAAAGGACGTCGACCCCGCATCAGGGCACATCTCTTGTTGGACGGTTCGAAAGCTACGGCTGCATCGACGGTTCTTCTTCTTCTTTCGAAGATGCCATGTGCTCATGGTGTTGGTGGTGCTGGTGCAGGTGCTGGTGCTGCAAGTGCACTGGGGGCGGGTCCGAACTCTCATCCGAAAGTGAGCCGGAACTGTGCTTGTTGGATCGCGTTTTCTTGGGATTCGATCGCATATTGTCGTGCCGGCGACAAAACCCGGCGGCTTTCATGCGATTCAAGCACCCTGCTGCACCACAGCGATGCAAGATGCAGTACTTCGCCGCGGTGATCTTGTCGCAATGTCCAGCCGAACACTTGTAAATGTGGCGCGTCATGTCCAAGTTCTCTTGCTCCAGACAGACGGGGCAGTACCAGTCTCCTTCGGGGATCTTTTCCAATGGCGGCGTCAAGCAAAACGTGTGGAATTCTACCAAACAACCAAAAAAGCAGCAGCGTGTCAGTACCCAGTGACGGGTCCTGTTGGATCGATGCATCAAGAAGCTCACCTCGACCACAGTCATTGTCACAGAGCAGCAGCGAGTCGTAGTTCGTATTGAGGCTGCAAATGCAGCAACCATAGGAACCGTTCGATGTAGACGCTGCCAGATCCGAAAGATCCGAGTCCGACGCATGTCGCGTTGTTGCCACTGGTTCGGGAGCTTCGGTGGTTTCTGTCACTGGCGGTTCTTCGAGTTGTGCTGATTCAATGGGCGCTTTCCTGGATTTGAACTTGAGTTTCGGAACGATCAGACCTTTCGGTCCTTTGTGCTGCTTGGCTTTGTTGATCAGACCGGTGGCATCGGTGTCAAGTCTCCCGGTGATGACCCCAGAATCAGGCAAAGACGATACTGCTACTGTTGTTGTTGCTGCTGCTGGCGTTGCTGTCTCGGATGGATGAACCTCAGCAACTGGATCAGATGCTGTCTCGACAATTGGAAGCGTTTTCCCCCTCTTGGCATTGCGCTTGGTTTGGGGTTTCAATCGCTTGCGCGGGTGGAGTTGGTCGTTGGTGGCAGATTTCTCCTCAACAACCGAACCAGCATCTTTTCCCACGACTTTGCGACGTCGCCTCGACTTCAACTTTGCTCGTCGCGATGTCTGCTCACCAGTTGATGAGATCGCAAGTGTTTGCTGGTGTGATTGTTGTTGTTGTTGCAGCTGCTGCTTTGACATTTGCTGGTCGAATGGTTTCGAGTTCGGATGCTTCAAAGACTGCCACAATGCAGTCGGAGATGGCTCCCCATGGAAAAGAAGCCCATTCTCTTGTTGTGCCGGTACTTCGACAGGAGGAGGATACACCACCGGTTCCGAGAATGAACGTTGTATCAGTGTGGACGGTTTGCTCACAATCGCAGCAACTGCCGGCGCGACATTCTCTTTCATCACACTTCGCCGTCGAGGTGCAGGATTTGGCGAAGGGGTTGTCGCCGTTGTGACCACGTTTTGCCATGCGTCGAGCCTCATCGATTCGGCCATTTGGTGCTGCAATTGGCGTAAACGCTGCAGTTCCAGATCGTAAAACTGACGGTGCAGCAAGTTCAGAGTCTGTTGCATTGCGGTGTTGCGGCTGTTGTCGCTATCATCATTGCTCTCTTGGGCCACCACGTCGCACAAATAGATCGTCGAGACAAACTCCAACGCCTTTTGCATGGCATCCATCTGAGATCCACTCGCCTTGTTGGCCGAGTCCTCGTTCTCGTTCAACGCTGCTTGGAGAATCTGCTTCAGTTCTTGAGCCTTAAACTTCCACAAGCAAAGCCCATCTTTGGCTTGCTCAATCGTTCGAGTTCTACTCAAGTCCCAGACATGCTCCACCAAATGGCGGTTCTGCATGGCAAACACTTCCAAGGGAACCTTCTGGCTGAAATGCTGGATGATCTGCATCAAATACGAGTGGATCTGCTGCAAAGAGGTCACCCAAGCGGAGCTCATGCCGGGGGCAACCACTGGGTCGCAATTCGGTTGGCCACAAAACGCCTTCAACGAGCTTTGAAGCCGCGCAACCTCCTGAGCCACGCCCTGCATTGAAAGAACCGTTGATTGCGTGGTCGTTGTTGCCGCAGGGATGGAGACACCAACGGACTGGAGAGCCGACACGAGATTGAGATTCAACTGGTCCATTTGTTGGATGGTGGCTTGCATACGCGAAAGAAGTGTCTCGGTATCCTTCAGACTCATGGAAATCGTTTCTCCATTGCAATCTGGTTGTGCCATTTCTGGTGTTTCGCGACGGAATCGTTTGTGAGAAGAAAGCATGTGATCACTTGCAAGTAATGATCCTACAAGCGGAACGATGCATCGCCGTCTGAGTCATCCCAATAGGCAGATTCCCTGGATCGTTTGGTCATTTGACCATCTGCTCACTCCACTTACGCTTAGGAAATGCCGACTTCTTGGTGCTAGAGCCATTGACTTCCAGTGTAACGTGGTTGTCTCGTGGTGATGGCGTGCTGTTGTTGTGATTTGACGCGGCACCACGTGTCGGCAAGAACGCGTAATCAATCTCTTCTTGCTGGTCAGCGTTGAATTCATGGGGCGGTTGCTGGTCTTCTTGCGTAATGGCTTGCTCCGTTGATGATTTGGCATGGTCTTCTTCCTCGCCCAAGGTGTCTTCTTCTTCCACCACCAATTCCGACAGCACAGCAGCAGGTCAGTTCACCTTGGACGTATGCCACTCGTGCCATTGACCAATGCTGCACCCTTACCATTGGCGTCATTCAAGACAAAGTCTCGGCCCTTTTGCCGTCGATGGCGAAGATGCCGCGTGCGTCTTTCGTAATTGCCATCGTCCTCACTGCAGCAGCAGACGCATGCACCCATTCATTGCACCAAGTGGGAGTTCCCCCGATACCACACATCACATCAAACACCCAGCAAATAAGGGGTTAGTCCGTTCGTCGCTCCGCCAAGCATCCCGAAAAAGGGGGGAAAAAGCCATATCCCATCACGACCCAACCCGTCCGCCGCGCATCGGCAAGCAGCCTGCCTCTCAAACAATCCCAAAACACACACACACACACACTCACGAGCGAAGCTTTTGGGCAGAAATCGCGGCCAAATGGTCCAAGCCAAGCGTTTGGTACATGGCGGGCTGCCCTTCTGCAACTGGCAACACACAGTCTGCCACCGCTTGTGCAAGTTTGCAGGCCAAAGACACAGTGACGGCTGTTGTCCGTACAAAAGGCTACGAACCAAGCGCAAAAGAGGTGTGCACCTACACCAACCGGATGGGCAAAGCAATGGAAATGGCCTGGTGGACAGAATCTGCTCCGACAGACAGACAGACAGCAAGCGACTGTGTCGATGGTTTTCAATCGATAGCTATCAGGTCTGGGCTTCCCACGTGCCACTTGCACTTGCTCTCTCTCTCTCTCTCTTTCTCACTCTGTTTGCGGCCCTTTTCAACGCCACGCGACGCGACGCTTGTTGTCTCTGGTGCTTTTCCTTTTTGGATTCTCTCTGTACCCCGTCCGTGACGACTGGAACGACATCTGCGCTTCTTGGTCTTTTAGGTTTTATTCAGGCCATCCAAACGGTGAGGTTTAATAGCGAAAAACCTCGGGTTTATTGTCCATGGGAGCAAGGTGCAAAGGCATAAAACCCAATTGCCCAAGCCCAGCTCACAAAAGCCAGAAGGCACCGGTCCAAGCTCCCCCCATGCAACGGTGGCTGTTACTTGTAGCTGCTCCTAGTGCTCTTCTTTCAGCTGGGTGGCTTCGGCTTGAGCTTCGGCAATGGCTTCTTCTTCTTTCTTGACTGGTGAGTCTTGTTCTTCTTTGACAATGCGCTCGGTCGCGTGGTAAAACCCGAGCTCCTTCATGGTCGCCAACAACGCCTGGGTGTCGGGTTTGGACGTCATGACGTTGATGGAGCTGCGACCACGCCACACCACAATGTTCATCACGGCTTTTCTGCAAGCAGCAAGTCATCAATGACACAAAACCAAATGGATGCATGTCAGTCCAACAAATCCTCCCATAACCCGTCCCAGCAAGCAACTCACTCCACCACCGACTGGTTGTCGCGATCCAGACAGCACACTAGACTGCCCACCGAAGCCTCTTCAAATGCTTGTTGGGTCGATGCGTCCAGATCCGAAAAAGACAACAATTTGCCATGGTTTTCCAGCAAGAACTGGAACTCTCTGGTTGAAATGCGCACGATGCGACTGCTCATGAACGGCAGCGACAAATGCACGCCGGCCTGGGAAAGACGATACGTGAGTTCGCCGTTGCCAATGTCGTTGCGTTCAAAGGCCTTGATGCCCGTGTACACGACTTGCAGGCCCTTGGCTTTCATCTGGGCAACCAATTCGGCGGTGATCGATTGCGACACAAACGTCACGGTCTTGGCATCGTTGCTACGCGTAAACAACTGTTTGGCTGGGAATCGAGAGGCATCGAGTTGGTAAAAGTCACGAATTTTTTCAAACTGGTCGTCGGGCAACGCAACATAGTCGTCATTTTGTGGTTGGCGACGACGACCACGGCGTTCACGATTGCTCTGTTTCTTTGGCGCTTCCTCTCCATCGCCAACAGCAGTCTCAACATCGGCCTCACCCGCTTCGACGGGTGCTTCAGTCTCGGCTGACTCAACCTTTGGCTCGACGACTTCCTCGACCTTGGCATCGACCTTCTGCATCTTTTCGTCACGCGGAGTTGGCCCCGTTTTCTTCAGCAAGCAGATGAAGAAGCCGCCAGTGTTCTGCAGTCCCAACCAAGCGTCTGTTGTTCAGCCATCAAGTTCCGTCCAGCAAGAAGACTGAATCACCGTTTACCTCGTCTTGTGGAACACACCGCATACACCGCTCCAGATGGAACTTTGCAATCTCTTCTTGCGATGGTGGGAACATGGTTGGAAATACTTTGTTTTTGTCTTTGGGTTGTTGCTCGACTTGCTCAAAGGAGTCATACTCTTTCATGTTGACATCCATGACCTTCCAGTTGGTCATGCCTTGTCGTCGTTTCAAACGAGGCAGAACCTGCGAGGCGTCGACCAATTCCAAAGAACCCTGGGACCATCGCAACAGTTCTGCAACAACGGCCTCGTTCTCAAGGGGATTGAATGAACAAGTCGAGTAGCACATGTTACCACCAATCTGTGCACACAGACTGACATTAAGCAAACTCTAAAAGCCCCGGTGCGGTATCTTCGAGACGACAGAGCGTCGGACGGGTGACCTACCTTAAGCAGTTGAGCACCACGCTTGGCGATTTGCAGTTGCAATGGATGCAGTGCCAGACCATTCTTGCTTTCCCACTGCTTCCAAATGATGGGGTTCTTGCGCAAAGTGCCGTCACCACTGCATGGGGCATCGCATAAAATGCGATCAAACACGCCATCTGCAGCTCCAGAGGAGCCGCCAACTTCTTCCAGAAGCGGGAATTCTTGCGCGGGGTGGCAAGTCACCAGAAGTGCCGGGGAGTTGATGCGTTTTGACTGTAAACGGTGCCAATTTGGGTCAGTCTCAGTCACTCATCTGCCGATTCTCTCTTCCAACGGTTTGTGTCTCACCTGGTGCACCAGCATATACGCACGCTTGATGTCGACATCATTGGCCACTACCATTCCCGTGGGCACTTGACCCGTGTTGTGTTCTTGAGCATGCAAGGATTCAAGAAGTTGCGACGTCTTGGATCCTGGCGCTGCACACATATCGAGAACCTGTGCATTAACGGCATTCTGCAATGAGAAACCAATGAAAAGCTTTGATGGTTGCCGTGCGCTTGTTCACCTTGTGATGGGGTTCCACGCCAAGCACCAACGGTGGGATCATACTGACAGCTTCTTGGCGCGTGATGCTCCCGGTGTCCGACATGGCCACGAGCCATTTCTGAAACTCACTGAGAACGGGCATCTTGCGCACTTTGCGGCGTTCCACCGACCACTGGTATGCCTTGCGATCAGGATACCATTCCATGGGCGTGATAGGTTCAATCTCTTCGCCCTCGACCACAAGGCCATCAAACTTGAAATCCGTCGCAATATGCTCACGAATGCTTTGGGCCAAGCAATAAACACAACCTTCCACTCTCAGTTCTCCAATTCCTCCAGTGCATTCATGCACCACCACGCACAACACGCAACCCACCGGTCCACAAACGCACAGGAATGATTGATACGGAACGTCGTCGGCAACGGCAGGCCCAAGTACTTCATGAACTCTTCCCATTCCTCTTCCTTGACAATGCCCTGGGACTGCATAACGCGACACCTTTGTGTCAATCTTGACTTGCCATGCCATGCCAACCAGTAGCGCGACAGTGTACAGTACCTGGTAGTAGCGCACGAACTTTTCATTGGTGTAGACCCATTCACCAAAGTTGTCTTCTCGCTTGTCATTGGACTGCTGGTCGTCGCGTTTCTTCTTGTAGAAACGCTTCTTGTTACGGAAATCTCGGCCTGGTCGTTTACCCATTTGCACTTGTCACCTGTTGGGCTTGGCACTAAGTGGTGCTAATTGCTTGGGCTTGTCTAAAGTGGTGGATAGAGTGGTTGATTGGTCAAAAGCAAGTCTGGAATCAGACTCAGATCCGTGACCAAAAGGCATGGCCAGGCCAACGGCATGACCAGTTGGCAACGCCTAAGACGCTTTGGGTGGTACATATACCTTTGTTCTTCGTCGTCTTTAATAAAGCATACATAGCAATAGATCATCTCGCCTTCTTAATACTCCTCTCTTGCTCTCTCTCTCTCTCTCTTTTACTATCGCCTACTCTCATAAGGCTTTGGTTGGTACCGCTTTCTCTTACACGAGCGGTGGGGTTTGTCTGGTGGACAACTTCGAGCTGTCCATGGAAAGGATAAACTTGCTTCTGATCGCAACCTCCACGCCAGCTAATAGAATCGTCTGTCGTGTTTCTCGGGAAACTCCCTTGAAGCAAGTTCTCTCAATCACGTTTTGATCACAAAACCATGGAGCTCTGGATGGAGCAGCAAGCGCCACATCGGCGCTCACGCCAGCACCGCAGTGCACACTGAGATATCGTCTTTCTTGCCGATTTGCTTTTGTGCAAAGGCCAACAACGTGGTCGCCGAATAAAACGCCAACTTGCGAACGCGTAGCTCTTTACCAAAGAACGCGCGGGTCACTTTGCTCGCAGGCAAGTCCTCGCACTTTTCCTTGAACACCAGAAACTCCTCCTTGTTGCCATTGCTCGAGGCTGCAATCTCTTCCATGGCTTCCAGGCAAAAGCCAGCGGCCGACACCGCAAATGGGATAAAGTCATCGCTGTTGGTGAACGTATCACGAGCTGTTTCCATCAACTTCTTGGAAATGTCTTGTGCGGGGTTGCTCTCTTGGAAAGCACCACACAACTCAACATTCTCCACAATCTGGTCCACAAACAAATTGTCGTGCACGCCATCGGAAAACACCATGCAAACGTCTTGTGGCTCATAGCCGCAGCTCTGAATGGTGATCTCATCGGCAGAGTAATTCACGGCATCGTTGTTGGAGACCACAGCTGGCACATTAAAGTCGTAGACAATGGAATCACTCTCAAAGACCACTTTACCATCGCGCAGTAACACGCACTTGCAGTCACCGATGGTAAACACATACATGGTGCGAGTCAATTCGCAGAAATACACCGCGGACAGTGTAGAATCCAGACGTCCTTTACGTTTGGTGTGCTTGCGTGCAGTATTGATAGCTTGCTGCATGCTGCGATGAAAATCTTCCGGTTGGATAGGTTCGCCACGCAGTTTCTTTTTAAGCTTGCCCAGGCTAGCCAGGGTCTCGGCAACCAGGATCTTGGCCAGAACACCCGAAGATTTGAGCGTTCCAGACACACCATCGGCGACCACCATGTATCCAGGACCATACCCGACGGCATCATCGCCGTGGTAATTGTGGCTTGCACTTCCAACGGACGCAAACGCACAGGAAGCCGCGGGAGTGGCGGCAGTTTTGTTAGTTCTTCGTTTGACTTTGTTGTTGTTGTCTCCATGAGGATGGGTCGACGGTTTGCAATTACGCATTTTCGTGAGCAAATACTGCGCCGCGTTCATGTTGTTCTGTTGTCAAAGAGTTTCCAGTCTTGTGTCGGTCAGGTGAAGTCTCACGAGCGTTCTCTCTCGATCAAGAATCGCGACGAAAAACGCCACAAGTCACCGAAGATTCAAAAAGCGGAAGGTTGTCGGTGGTTGCGCTCTGTAGGCGCGCGGTCGTGTTGTCAGGCTGTGAAGGAAGGGGGACCAGGAAGCTCGATCGGCAGTCACGGTCTCTTCGAGAGATTTGGTCGGCAGTTGCAACGTCTTGCGTAGAACAGAAGTGTCAGCAAGAGAGAAACCAGCAGAAAGTCGTCGTCTCACTGGCTTCTAAAAACAAACCAACCACCACGCGAAACGGAACCAAGTCGAGAGGCTTTCTGTTGGACTGGGTGGGAGGACTGGTGGGTGAACACAGCAACAACTCACGGACAAAAACGCTCTCAATAGACAACCAGAAGAAGAGATTGCTGGGTGGATGGATCGATGGATGGGTTTACTCGTGTCCGGACCGGAAAGACAACTGATTGGCAGGGCCTCGCTTCTTCGCTCTCGTTTTTGCTTGAGGAGGAGGAGGAGGAGAGGGGGGGGGGGGAGAGCAGGATAAACACAACCAACAAAGTTGTCGTAACGTAATCGCGCGCACAAAAGACCCAGAGAGGACTCTGGCGAACGCAATTGAGAAAATGAACCACCGAGTGACCAACACACAGGACACACCCTTTCCTTTTTGGCACCTCACTCCTCTTCCTTTCGGTCTGACGCTTTTGGGAGTGTGGCGCAAATGAGACGCCCCCCGCCCCTTCTATGACTCTTTGCGCTCGGTTGCTCTTTGGAGCGGTTGATGCTGATGCGGCGGCTGTACCGTATGGTATTCTCCCGGACCATAAAGGCAACACAAGCCTGTATGCGTTTGCAAAACGCTTTTGGTAAGCTTTCATCAAATCTTACAGGTTTCATCATGACCACAACAATCAGAAAAGGTACCACCGCACCCCTCATGCAAGGATTCAGCCAATCAGAGTCGCTGGGGCAGCACATTACACATGTGCTTGATTGGCCAAAAATTGGTTGTGAGGGCATTACTGCCCTGGTCCATCTTGCCACAATTGCCACCAAGGTGTAATGGCTGGGTGAGGACTGGCTGGTTGAAAAGGCGTCCCACTCACGAACCTCTCCCGTCGAGCTCATCCTCCTTCTGTTGATGGACAGCGCTTCTTTCTGCTGCAATGGCCGACACAAGCCAATGGACAGGTCTGGGTTTGTTCAACCCGACCCATGCATTCACTTGGCTGATCCAGAAGTCAAAAACAGGATCTGGTGAGGCAATTATTGCCACCATTGATTTTATGTGCCACTACTGTTGGCTTCAATGACAAACAGTGTTCTACCGGTATCCATCAGTTGGTACAGTAGTGGTACAATCCGTCAAAACTGGTTGCACGGGGAGTAATTACCGTCCGTGTGTGTGTGAGGTGGTGAGGATATCGTGTGTGCTGACAGGGATCTTTCGGGTGAGGAGCAAGTCAAGCGCCCGCGGAGGAACCAGAGGGAAGGAAAGCAAGAAGGGAAAGCAAAGAGAAGACAACGCAATGGGTGCATCCAGAAGAGGAAGCAAGAAGACCGCCGAAGAAGCTTCTGCTTCGGACCCGCCGGCTTCTGCAGCTGCCGAAACAGCCGCTGCCGCCACCGCGTCGGAGCGCGACCAAGACGAAGCTGCTACGACGCCCAACCTGGTCTTTGGCGTGGATCTCAATGCCAAAGGCGACCTGGAAGACGACTCAAGCGTGTTTGCGCCGATCGCCAAATTCGGTATTTTGGGCATGATCTGTCTCATGTCCTTTGCTATTCGTTTGTTTGCCGTGGTGCGCTACGAGTCGGTGATCCACGAGTTTGATCCGTATTTCAACTACCGCACCACCAAATACCTGGCCACTGAAGGCTTTTTGGAGTTTTTGGATTGGTTCGATGACCGCGCGTGGTATCCTCTGGGAAGAATCATCGGCGGAACCATTTACCCGGGACTTATGTTCACAGCCGCGTCGTTGTACTGGGTGCTCAACTTCCTCAACATCTCGATCAATGTGCGCAACACGTGCGTGTTCCTCGCACCGTTGTTTGCAGCCAACACGGCTATTGCCAGCTACATGCTGACCAAAGAAGTCACCAAACGTTCCAGTGCGGGGCTACTGGCTGCTGCGTTTGCTGGTATTGTGCCTTCCTACATCTCCCGTTCTGTTGGTGGTTCGTATGATAACGAAGGTGTGGCCATTTTCGCACTGATTTTCGTGTTTTACCTCTGGATCAAGGCCGTGCACACTGGCTCCATGTTCTGGTCGGCTTGCTGTGCGCTGTCGTACTTCTATATGGTCGCTGCCTGGGGTGGCTACGTGTTTATCATCAACATGATTCCGATCTACGTGCTCGTGATGGTGTTTGCTGGTAGATACTCGCCACGTTTATACATTGCGTACTCAACATTTTATGCCTTGGGCAGTCTGCTCGCCATGCAAGTGCCATTTGTGGGTTTCAATGTGGTGAAACAAGCTGAATGCGCCGGCTCCCATGGTGTATTTGTTTTGCTGCAAGTGTATTGCTTTGTCAACTGGTTCCGAAACTTTATCTCTGCGGATTCCTTCCGTCGTTTGGTCATGTTTGGTGCGAGTTTCGTGGTCGTTGCTGTTGCTTCTGTGTTGATTGTGCTTCAACTGATGGGCAAGGTGCAATGGACTGGAAGAAGTCTGACGCTTTTGGATCCCACGTATGCCTCCAAGTACATTCCAATCATTGCTTCGGTCAGTGAGCATCAGCCCACGACGTGGACTTCGTATTTCTTTGACTTGCACATGTTAGTGCCATTTGCGCCCGTGGGTTTGTACTTCTTGTTCACCAACTTGACCGATGGTGGCATCTTTGTGATTCTGTATGGTACTGTCGCGTGGTATTTCGCTGGTGTCATGGTGCGTCTGATGCTAACGCTTGCGCCGATTGCTTGCATCCTTGGTGCCATTGGCATTAACTCGACCATGCGCAAGTTTATGGGTTTGTTGTGCCGCCCCGAGGGGTTTGTGCCTAAACGTGGGGGTGCGCAGAACGTGCCAGTGCCCATCTTGCTCTGCGTCGTTGGTACTTTGCTGTTGTTCTTGCTGAGTTACAATTTCCATGCGACCTATGTGTCCTCCATGGCTTATTCGTCCCCGTCCATTGTGATCGAAGCTGGGCGCAGTCACACTGGTGAGAGGATTAACTTTGATGACTACCGCGAAGCGTACTTCTGGCTTCGTCAGAACACTCATGCTGATGCCAAGATCATGTCGTGGTGGGATTATGGTTATCAAATGTCGGCTATGGCAAACCGAACGGTGCTTGTGGACAACAATACCTGGAACAACACCCACATTGCTACTGTCGGTCGTGCTTTGGCGTCCACCGAAGAAGACGCATACCCGATCATGCAAAGTCTGGATGTGGACTACGTGCTGGTCATTTTCGGTGGCCTCACTGGGTACAGTTCTGATGATATCAACAAGTTTTTGTGGCCTGTGCGTATTGGTTCGGGGGTTTACCCGGATGACATGCCCAGTGAACGTGATTTTTACTCGTCGTCGGGCAACTTTGACATTGGTCCAGGTGGCTCCAAAACTTTGCACAACTGTTTGGCCTACAAGCTTTGCTACTATCGCTTTGGCGAAGTGATGACCGATTACAACCGTCCATTGGGTTATGATCGTGCTCGTAATGCTGAAGTAGGTGTCAAGAACATTGTGTTGACACATCTGGAAGAAGCGTTTACCTCGGAACACTGGATTGTGCGTATCTTTAAGGTCAAGAAGCAGCCAAACGTGGAGCCCACCATTGAATTGCGCAAAGCTCGTCTTCGTGAAGCCGAGTCGGGCAACAATGACATCTCCAAGGAAAAGACCCATTTCTTGGGCTGTGTGACGGGTGAAGACATGTTGGGCAACGATCGCTTGTACAGTGGAGGATCCAGTGGTGCCAATTACCAATTGGCGCTGCACCACGCCAAAGCTCATGACAAGCGTTACTTTGCTCTTTCGAGAGTCGGCGGTGAAGGCCACGCCTTTGCCTTCAATACGCTTCCAGTCAATGTGGGTGACTTTGACGGTAACGATGCAGGTTGCAAGCGTCCTTGTATGGACTCGCAAGAGCATTTCTGTGGGTGCGCTGACGGAGGCTGTGTGGACATGGGCGTGAGCAACGGTAAGGGCCAGGAGCACAACCGTCGATGGGCCATTTACGAACGCGATACCTCGGAATCCAACTGATTGGATTAAAACAAGGTCAGCATTGCGTAAAGAGAAGCAAATGGAGAGAGAGGAGAGGACGCGGTGCCCCATCGCTTCTTCAAACAACAGCAAAGGTGTCTTTTTGTTTGCAACTCTTTTGTCTTGTTGGTTTTGGTCGAGAGCTCTTTCGCTCTTTCAGGTTCCTCTTTCTGTATGGGAAGTCCTCAACGATCAAGTACCGAGTTCTTCCTGATTGAAAAGCGGACTCACAGCGTCCACAAAACTATTTGTTGTCACTGCTTCCTTTTGCACGCGCTTCCTCCTTTTCTGCCTCGATTTGAGCACATAGCTCTTCGATTTTCTGGTCCTCCAGTGACTGAAAAGCAGAGTTTCGTTAGCAGGAGAGCATTTCCAAACCTCATTCTGACAGGTCGTACCGAGACTTTGCCACCCGTTCGCACGATCGCAATTTCAATGTTTTTGCTGCCGGATTCGACGACTTCAAGCAGTGCCTTGACCGACAATCGAATGGCATCCTCTTCCGTCATTTCGTCGACGTAATTCTTCTCCAAGAACTCACGGATGTTCTTCGAGTTTCTTCCGGTCGCATTGGCCTGTGTGTTTTACAATAATGTTGCGTGGCGAGCCTCAGTCTTCTTGTCTTGTGTGGTTATCCTGTAAGAAAAATAACTACCTTCCAAGCCGAGAACGTTCCCGAGGGATCCGTTTGATAAAGTTGCGGCACCCCCTCGTTGTCACATCCAGCAATGAACATGGAGATACCAAAGGGACGCACACCGCCACGTTGGGTGTACTTCTGTTGCACGCGCGCAATGTATCGAGCCACGTATTCCACAGAGGGTGCATCTTCGACGGTAAGACGGTAGCGTTGGCACTCCAAGCGAGCCTACGGCCAGTCGTCAAGACCATTAATCTCAGTCGTCGTTGATCGACTCTCTTCTCGTTGCCCCATGGCAAGGCTCTTACCTTGTTCACTAACACACGCGCGTCGGCGTTCAATCCAGCAAACGCAATGGAAATATGGTCATCAACTTTGCAAATTTTGCGCACTGTGCGTGGATCCTATTGTTGTGCGCATCATCATTCCCCAATCCGATCCATTAGCTCTTGGTCGTCCATGCGACTCCATCTCGATCCAACGAAAAAACACCTGCAACTTGGCGATTTCCTTGCGTTCCACCGCCAAAATCACGGCTTGTTTGCTTCGCACGCCAACCGCCACGGCGCCCTGCAGGGTTTACATGTTCCCATCAAACACCGTGTGAGCAAAAAACAATTGCCATGGCGGCGGCATGAAACACTCGGTAGCACTCACTTTCTTGACGGCTTCCATGGCGTATTCCACTTGGAACAAATGTCCATCGGGAGAAAACACAGTAATCGCACGGTCGTATCTGTTGGCAACCAACCAACCAAACAACAAATCAACAGGCCAACGCCATCCCACACCACCACCGTCATGATCCCGCGGCACCCAAGCCACACCATCCACAAGTGGTGATGGATCCAGGGCATCACGACATCCAGGCACAACAGATTGAACAACCACAAAGAGTGAGCCACCCATCTTTCCATCTGCTTGAACACTCCCCATCGTCGTGGACAGCATGTCCGTCAAGCCACAAGCGACTCCAACAAGAAAGCACCACCAAACCTGGAAGCCATGATTGCAAGTGCCGCCTAGGATTTCTTTTTCTTTTCTCTTCCTTCCCCCTTCACAAGAAAAGCTTTGGTCTGCCACACCATTTGGTGTGTATTTCACACCAAAACTATACGCCATCCGGCGCAAGCTGTATAGTATGCTCGTCGATATCCGGTGGGTCCCCATGGCCTGTCTCTTGACCAACCGAACCCACGGTTTGGGGGTGTAGCGGTGGTGTGGCCCACCTCATCTTTAACAGATCATGCCAGGGAAAATCGAAACAGTTTGGCTGCTCCAAGCAAAACCAACGCCGCGGTGTGGGTGGGCCGCCCCGTCGATTCATCGTTCGCAACGCCCAAGGACATCCACAAGGCAGAGGCAGACCAAAACGGGAAGAAAATATAGTCCTCCCGAGCAGAACCAGAGCCAGAGACGCAAAGAGAGAGCCAGAGACGCAAAGAGAGAGAGAGAGAGAGAGCACAATGAGCGATTGGGTGTTGGCGCTGGGCATTGGACATCCGCATGGGATACATCGCATGCGCCGGGTCGTGACCCAATTGGTTGCGCTTTTCTGGTTTGCGCTGGTGGTCACGTTGCAGATGACGCTGACCACGAACGCTTCTTATCCTTCAGCTGCTGCTACTGCTGCCTCCGCAGCTTCGTGCTCTGCTTCGTCTGCCACGTGTGAAAAGCTCAAGTTCCAAACCAAGGACAGGATCGTCGACGACTTTGAGGCTCTCTGGCAGCAAGAATGGGATCTACGACGAACCGACCAATGGTTGGATCCACTTGACACCACCATTGCCGTGCCAAAGCTGCAACGGCCCGAAGATGTGCAATTCTATCAGACCTTGTCGACTGCAGGCGACACCACCACATCCGCAACAGGCTCCGACCCAAATAGCGCTACCGACTCGCTGCAGCAGCATCCTACCCACAAATACTTTATTCTTGACGGCCGCGTGATGATCCAGGCGCAGGGCAAAGGCATGGCCCAAACCCAGGGCATCTCCATTCGGCGCAAATCCGCGGGTTGGGATTCGACTTACTTCAAGGAGAGTACCCCTCGTGAGGCATTGATACTCGGTCCAGGTGATTTGGATGTCTCTGGCGACGTGACGTGTCAAGCCAACTTGCATAGCATCTGGCTCAAGAACAACGACGACCTAGACATCCATATTCAGCAGATAGAATTCGCCAGCAAAGAGTTCTCGCTGGTCGATGCACCATTGCCATCGCAGTTCAATGGCAAAGACAAAACCAAAGGCAAAGAGTCAACGCAGGTGTCGATCAAACTTGCACCAAACGACACGATCGATCTTCAAATCGTGCATGTTCCTCTACAAGAAGGCAAAGTGGAAACTGAAATGATTGTGTCGACGAACCTCGGGCTATCTAGGTACAGCATCACTGGAAGCACCAAGCCTAATCGGTTCAATTTGACGGGTTTTACTTCCATTTTTCCAACCAACACGCTTCTAGACTACACGCTCAATATCACCAACACGCAACAAACGGTATGGAGGACTACTACGTGTTGTTTACTGCTGCTGTTATGATTGTTGTGATTGATGACGTGTTGAAACGCAAAAAGGTCTAACGAGGTCCTCTCCGCATGTTTTGAAAGGTTGTTCGGATCACAGAAGTGTTTTCTTTGGACGGACATCTTCATCTTGTCTCTCCTTCTTCTCCAAGTGCGACTTTGGCATCAACTTCGACCAGTGATTCCTTTGGACTCTGGGAGATCCCACCCAAGAAGACCCAGGAATTGGTTACTGTTCATTTCATGTCAACGTCTCCAGGATACTTCGATTCCCACATCCATGTGGTGACTGATCAAGAGAAATATTTGATTCCAGTCCTCCTCCAAGTACTGGAGGAAGGTGTTCATTTGCTGCCCGACTTCATCGATCTTGGTTTTATCTCTGGTGAGCACGAGGTGAGTGGAGAATTTACAATCTTCGCTCTCGTTTGCTTTGGGGTTTCTCATGGATGTGATGTATCCTGACAAAAGCAACGGGAGCTGTATCTCGATCTCGTCAATACCAGCCCCGAGCCCGTTCTGGTAGAATCTACGCTCTCCACGGATCATCCAGAAGTTTTTGTCATCAAAGCAACACTTCACGGCTCTGCTGTCATTCCGCCTCGAACCCACGTCAAGAGTGCAGTGCGTTTAGTACTGGATGGCAGCAAAACACCAGGGGAACATGAAGTTCAGATTCGTCTGCGAACTAATGCGACGTCTGATGCGTCGTCATCGGACTCTGACACCAACTTGTCTTCTTCTACGACCCAGTCTTCTCGGTCGAGTTTGACAACCATGACGTTGAAGGCTAGATGTTTGCATGGACATCTCGAGTACAGCCTTGAGAACACGCTAGTCGGAGTCATCACGCCTATGAAGAGCTTGTTCAATCGGACATACGCGATGACGCACCTGCGTACGGACCATTATAGCATCTCGTCCATGCCTCAGTTTCCTGGTTCCACGGGGACTCGGCTCGGGCACGCCAGTCGAAGAACGCTGAGTGTCAAGAACATGTACCAGCAGCCTTTGCGTCTTGAACGAATTCTCTTTCCCGAGAACGAGGAATTCGTGGTGACTCAGTTCAAATCAGTGGTGGCTCAACCTGGCCAAGCGTGGCCCGAAATCACTTTCTTTGTGGAATGCTCGCCAAACTTCACCTTTGCTTCTAGAACGTACCCAATTGTGCTTCAAACCAATGCGACCCTTCATACGATCCATCTTCATATCACGCACGGCTTGTTGCAAGTGAATTCGACCTCTGGACTTGATCGGTTCCTATGGCATGGGTATGCGGAGGACGTCGTCGGGCCGACTTGCATTCCTGTACCGAAAAGTGAGTATGAGCTGACGTCGACGGATTTCACGCGCCTCGCGTTTCGTCACGTGTGTCGATCGCTTCGCTTTCGTCTTCGCAAAGTTGCGGCCGATGGAGAACAAGTGGAGTTTCTGAACTTTACAAATGCAAATCCGTTTCCGCTGCCGCTGGATTACGTTGGCATAAGTGATCTCTTTTCGATCTCAGTGGAAAGTGTAATGCCATCGGAGCAAGTAGGCGTGGAAGTGGGCACACTGGCAAGCCTCTGGTCCAACCAGAGCCTGAGCCAACCATTGCGAAGCAAGATGGACATGTCGACTCGAGACCCTCTGACGAGAGTGGTTGTACCTCCGGGCCATGTCGTAACTTTCCGATTGACCCTAAAAGCTCGCAAACCGCTGGGCTTACTTCGTAAGCACGTCGGATCGTTTCTGACGCCGTATGAAGTCGTGAACATCCACACGCAGTTCAAAAGTGTGGCAGGTGCGGTGGTGCCCATGCAAACCAACATTGTGCTTCCTTCGGTGTTCCCAGGCAAAGCGCATTTGGCCAGAATCGAGTATCGCAACTTGTTTTCCCATTCGATTCGACCCCAAAGTGTGAGTTTTTCCAACATGTTAGCTCGCGTCGTGGCCTCAACGTCTGAGATTCGACCCTCGAGATCTAATGAACCAAGTGGTGTCGTGCAAGTGCTTTTGTCGCCAGCCTATGAGAGATCGTGCATGAACAATGGTTTCTACGCGGATTGCTTGATCCACCCTGCCCTGACAGCAGGAAGACGTCGAGACTCGGCGTCGTCTGTGCAGGAAGTCGAATCGGAATCCAGCCAGGTCTCGAGCCTGAGCGCTTTTGGTCAAGCCGTCACTCCAGAAGATGTGGTGAGCGATCAAAAGCGTCGTCAAGCGTTTGAGGAGTTGTCAAAGAAAACTCTTGCGTTCATTGAAACGGATGTGGTTCTTCACACACGCATCATGAATGCTCCGCCTGTTCGACTGGTAGCGCCGTTGGAATTCCCATCCTTTGTGCAGACCCCGCAGATGGAATTCGAGATCACCAAGGTCATGTCATTGAACGAGATGCGAGTGAAAGTGACCAATCCAGCCAACATCTCCGTCATGGTCGAACTAGCCAGCTTGCTGGATGATCCTGAAGTGTTCCAGTGCCCCAAGAATTCGACAGAGTCGTGTCTGGAGTTGTGGCGGTCCATAGCTGAAATGGCGACTGCACGCTCGTTGTTTGATGCTACCCAAGTGATGGCTGACCGCGAAGAGAAGCAGCACAACGCAGAGATGGAAAGTGCCTCATCACAGGTGCCCATGGCACGAGTTCCTGCATTTTTTGTGGATCGTCAAGTGCATTTGCTCAAGGCAGGCGAAACAGCGTGGATTGGCCCTGTTTATTTTCTTCCCATCCAAGCAGCAGATTATCAATGCACGTTGTATTTACGTAATGCGCTCACCCACTTGGAGCCGTTGACCATTGTTGCAACCAGTGGTAAAGGATCACTTGAAGTCACCATGAATCAACCGCCCAGTGGGTCCGAACCAACCAGCCCACTCTTTCTCAACCCATCGAGAACCCAGCAAACTCTTCATTTTGATGTGACTTCTTCCAGGCAATTGGCACATGAGAGTCGTGGCGTGCTACAACTGTCCAATACCGGCCAATTTGCGCTCACGTTGGCGTTTATCGGGATCGTCAGTGGGACCAATGGCATGATTCCTGCTGCTTCTAGCACTTCCTCTGCTTCCATCAGCTCAAGAAGTCATGGGCTGTCCCACGGATCCAGCTATTTCGAATTGGAATTGCCACAGAATACGCTGATGTCGCCGAGCCACACGGCGCCCGAGGGTCAGAAATGGGGGGACCACTCCCGCAAGTGGATCATCGTGCCGGGATCGTCAATTGAGATTGTCATCGAGCACAAACGCAATTGGCTATTGTCCAGAGTGGAGGAGGCCTTGATGATTGAAACGGACGACGGCAGTATCCACAAGATCAAGTTGATCGGTCAGATCTCGCGGTCTGCAGCGCTGGGATATGCGAGAATGGACCGTCCCGCTGGGTTGGCCAATCTCTTTCGAGCGGTCTGGTGGTTCAGCATGGGCTTGTCGCTGGTCTTATTGACCCGGTTCGCTTCCGCCTCGGTGTCGTCCAAGTCGATGAGCGTAGCTTTCGGCAAGTTCTTGGTGTCTCGAGGCTCGTTGCGTGGTCGTCCGCAAGCAGACAGAGAAGCAACGGGACGTGAGCCAACTGGTCAGCAGTCGGTTGATACGGTGGAAGCGGCATCTTTCGAAAAACTCTTTCAAGAGTTTGAGGTCGAAAGGCTTCGCGACACCGTGGAGACTCCCACCGTCACGTGTTTACTGGATCGACGACACATTCAGAAGCGTAAACCCATCACTGAGTTGTCACCCGAGAATTCCACGGGAACATCGCCTTCTGACTCGCTCGAGGAGCAGGAGCCAAGCACCAGGAGCCACATGCCATCTACGACTACTACAAGTCCAAGATCTCTCAGGGGATCGACCGCGAAACCTTCCAAAGCAGTTTTTCAACCAACTGCGTGCAGCAAACCGGTTGAGCAGCTTGCTTCCTTGTCAACTGTCGATATATCCGTTGCAAGAGAATCACCAAGCCATGCTGGTTTGTTGCCTCGACCTGCTTCAGTACCAAACGCTCAAGCAAGTGGATTAGTGCCCAAAGCAGAGGAGAAGATTGGGATAGCACCAACTGCACTTGCTTCAAGCCAGCACCATACGTCGCCACAGGTTGAAGAAGTGCAAGCACAGCAAGAAGTGACGAATTCCTCCTTATCGACGTTGTCTTCGGATCTGAAAGAAGCGCAAGAGATCAAGACGAACGATGACTTTGATGATGAATTGGCTGAGTCCGTGCTGTCGTTGACTTCTTCTCAGAGTGGTAGCAGCGACGAGGATGAAGATGACAACGAAGAACATGAGTACGAGATGGGATTTGACAAGCTGGAGCATCCAGAGGAGGAGCAGGAGAAGCAGCAACCAGAATTGGAGCAAGGCACGCCATTGCAGGACATCTGGTGTGAAGATAACCAACAAGAACTACCCTGCCCCGGGCAACCATCGTCAAGAGAAGAGAGTGCGGCCTCGTCATCGATGAGAACGGCAGCAACGTCTGAACTGTCTCAGACGAGTCAGGTACTGATGGAGAAAGCCAAGGAGGAGGAAGAAGAAGAACCGTCGACTACTAGCCCGGCTGACTCGGAAACAACGAGTTGTTTGGACATGGGACTCAAAGAATTGTTGGACAAGCCGTGGAGAATGAGTTTGAGCGATGACGAATGGCCTGAAGCGCATTTGGACTCGATCCATAACTTGCTCCTGGTCGAAGACTCCAGCAACAACAACCAACAAAGCGACGAAGCCGAACTACAGGGCAGAAGATCCAACCGTTTCCAGAGCAATCAACTGGACCAACCACCGCACCATGAGGATTTGTGGAATGCATTCATGGTTGTTCCGTCGTCGTCGACGACGACAACGTCTTCAACTGTTCGACCCACCAGCACTTCTACTGTGTTTCCATCAGCAATTGGCACTCGATCCACGTTGTCCCACGAAGTTGCTGGTGGAAGTGTTTTGTCCAGTGGCAACCCCACTGCACCGAGTTTGGTGGTGCCAAACGTCACAGTGGCCATCCCACAACCTTCGCGAGCTAAAAAGGCTCCTCCAGGGTTCACACCACCGCCAGGTTTCACGACCGCCGACGCGAACCCAGAAGAATCTCATGCGGCTTTCCAACGGTTGATGCATTCCCAGAAATCCATGTTGCATCAACGATCCTCGGTTGGAACCAGCACCATGACTCGAGCCCAATCACCATCTGCTGGTACCCTTGAGGTGGCTACCAGCAAGCCCAAGACGCTGGCATCCATGTTTCGAGCAACAAGTGATAACACTGGCGTGTTGAGTGACGACAGTGGGTTCTTCATCTCAGCCAAAGACACGAGTTCACCGCATTACTCTCTGTTTGGTGGATTGTCGTCCACCAGCTTTGAGGAAAGTGATGCAGGAGGAGGAGGAGGAGGAGGAGGAGGAGGAGGAGGTTTTGGTCTGTCTCCCTTTGGTGGTGGCAGCAATGTCGGCGGTGGTGGAGTAGGTCTGCACTTGGGTCGCATTGGCAGTCGTCGCGATCCTTTTTTTCCGGCCGTCACGTCGTCCACGTCGTCCACCAGTCTGGCCACGAGTCTCCAATCCACCAACGATCTTGTGCTTCCTACAGCTGACGAATCAATTAACTGCCACGTGCACAGGCCACCACCACCAACGTCTAGTGCTTTGTCCCGTCTGCACTTACGGAATCCACGTGGACCAGCTGGTGTTGCCCAGTCCACTGCCACCACAGTGACTGGGGCCACCACAGTAATAGAGACTGGTACTACAAGTAGTTCCTGTTCCAACAAAAATCCATCACAGGCGTAGTAATTGAATAACCGAGACTTCCATCCGATGGCCTTAAAGTCCTCAACTCTGCATAAGACAGTCAACAAATTCCACGGTGCCAGTTGCTCCTGCCTTCTTTGCTCATTTTGCATTTTTTTTTTTTTGGCGTTTGCCAAATCGTTGAAGTGGTTGGGTGGAGCGACAGCAGCAGCAGCGGCGGCGGCGGCGGCGACGACGGCGGCGGTGGCAGTGGCCCAATCACCAAGATGTTTAGAAAAATAATGGTGGAAGCCTCGTTCCTTGCTGTTGACGCTCCATGACTAGTGTTTCAACTGTTGAATGGTTGCTGTGCACGTTCTGATCCTCGCCAGTCTGCGCTTGACCATTGGGCTCTTCTACGCACGTTCCTGATCGCCCTAATCCACACGATGATGTTACCGTTTCGGTCGCCGACCAGATGCTGCTGTTTGCCGTTGCTTGGCGCAAGCACCAACAAATGCTCTTTCAACAAACCGACACCCCCCCCCCCAGCTGGTGGGAATGGTTGCTGGTGTTTTCGCATGGTTGTCACCAAAAGAAGACCACGTCAAGAGGCGGATGTGGCCCCCCTGCCATACTAACTCCAAGTCTACTTGGTATCTGACTGGCTTTTTTGGAGGAGGAAGGGGAAACAAGCATGTGATAAAGGCGAGGATGGTGGGTTGGTGAAAGGAAAAAGGAAAGGAAAGGAAAGGAAAGGAGGGTGAGGCGGGGGATTTCGAAATGACATCGGGATGGGTCATCGACGCCGATCGTCTGGTTGAGTTTCTGGAGGCCCACAACCAAACTGTCTTCTTATTGTTCAAGCGGGGCAAGAACCAGAAGTGACAAAGGGAGACAAAAAGGAAAAGCAAAGAGGAGAACCCCAAAGGAAAGGGAAGTATCTAAAGGCAAACACGAGAAACCTTTATAGTTTGCACCATTGACACAGCAGTGAGTACATCAAGATGAAGCGGTGGCGCCCCGATGGAACTCTAGTCCGTGGCGCTCTGGTGGTGGTGGTGGCGGCCGCCCTGATGACCAAGACGGTGACCAGCACTGATGTGGTGGCGAAAATACTGTCGTTCAACGTGCGCACGTCGTATGCCACGGAAGACCGAGGCGGCAAATGCTCCAACTGGGATGGCATCCGAAAAGAAAACGTGGCCAACCAGGTTCGCATGGTGGCGCCGGATTTTGTCGGCACCCAAGAAACTTCCGATGAACAAAAGGCGTATTTGGACATAGCATTAGCCGATTCATACCAGTCGATCGGTCAAAACACGGGCTCGTTGAATGGCCAGGCAGGAGAAGTTGACGCGTTGTACTATCGATTCAATGACTGGACGATGCTGTCCCAGGGAATGTTTTGGCTCGGCCCCAATCCGGGTGCGCCGTCGGCTGATTGGGGGATGAAATACTACCGAGCGTGTGTATGGGGCCGCTTTCAGCACAAGGCCAGCGGTCAGACTGTGTGTGTGTTCAATTCGCATTTTGAGACCCCTGGCAACGATCTTGCGCAAAAGAACGGTGCACAAATCGTTTTGGACCAGATGAAGGCCAATTGCGACGCTGGGGACAAACTCTCGGTGCTGATGGGCGATCTGAATGCTCTGCGAAGCTACCAGGCAGTGCAATTGTTGCTTGCAAGTGGTCTTCAAGACCCATCGGAGCAAGGAACGTTCTGTGGCAACATGATGGACCCGACTTGTGGAGATAAATTCGATTGGGTGTTGTTCCAACTGACCGGAGGCGCGTGCCACATGCAAACTGCGCCAATTCGTCAGTCCTTTGATGGTTGCTATCCGTCAGACCATGCCGTGTTGTTGGGCCAGTTTTGTATTGGTGGAAGTTGCTGTGGCACTGGCGTGGACGTTCCCACAGCGATCACCGACGCCCCCTCGGTGGGTCCACCATCCACTGGTGGGTCCGCAGCGTCCAATACGACGGATCAAGCTCAATCAAGCGCCAACCCCACTCCTTCGAATGATCAACAAACTATGATGAACCCTTCAGTGGCTTCGTCCAATTCCACGAACAGCAGTGATCCTGCCCAAGCCAACACCAAATCAGCTAAAAAGTCCAGCAAAACAGGAACCGTTTTGCTAGTGATTCTGGGCTGTGTCGGCGCCGCTGGTGTGGTCTTTGCCGTAGTGGTCCACTACAAGAATGATTTGGACGCTAGAGCACGCCAGAACAAGTCCGATTGCGGCTTTATTGCCACTGTTCCTTCCCCCGAAAGCATCAGTGGAAGTGAAGCGTCCCATTCCTGCATCAATTCACCTGCGGCGATTCTAGGTGAATGTCAAACTTCAGACGAGGACTGGAAATTGGACAGTCTGAGTCCTATTGGACGACGATCCAATAGTACGGCCTCTCGAGCAGCCGATGAAGCCGCCTCGAATTATCGTGATAATGTCAGTCCAGCGAATGAGTTTGCGCTATTATAATACCCCCAGTCGGTAGCTCCCTGAATGCGAGTGCGAAAGAGGATTGGTTGGATAGATGGATGGATGGACGAATGATCATAAAGAGTTGATTTTGCAGCACATCGCACAACAAAAACAAAAAATGCTCCTTTTTGACAATTAGAAATTCATGTCTTTCATATTCACACATTCCATCTCCACAGGTATCTCCGCAAGTACTCGCGACATCTCCCGCAATTCCTGCAACCGCAGCAACTGCTGTCGTCTCTCAATTTGCTTGTCAATCGCGTCGCGTCTTGTTTCTAGTTGCGTTTTGCGTTGCAAAAGAAACGCCACATGCTTGCGCATCTCTTCGACTCGTTGTTGCTTTTGGGCGCGATGCTGTTGCTGCAATTCCTCTTCTTGCTGGTCTTTTTGTTGTAAGACGTGAAACACTTGTTCTGCTTGTTCGGAGAATTTCTCCAATTCGCCTTCCAACTGAACGCGTTGACGAGAACTCACGCAATTCAGCATTTCACTTTCCCCGTTGCGCTGCCTTGACTTTCGTGGTCTTTGCTGACGGCTTTCTGATGAGGGTGGAGTGATGGTGTTGTGACTCACCCTTGCCACCTTTTGTCCAGGGATGGAACGGTATCAGAATCAGAATCAGATGTTGTTCTGAGGGGTATAAATGCCAAGAATGCACGTGTCTAGCCAAGTCTAAGCAAAGTCAGCCGCCGTATTGGTCCACAATGGCTCGCTCCAGCACACATCGAACGGCCTCGTTGTTGGTCATGTGCTCGGGGATCTCTCCGTCCTTGTTGCACGCGAAAATCGGTGCGCCAAACGCCAGCAACAACCTGCAAATGCTCTCATTGTTGTTTTTGGCCGCAATATGCAACGGCGTGGACCCATCCAAAGTGGTGGTAGCCACACACGCGCCAGCTTCCAGCAAAAACTGCGTGGCCTCGAGGCAGTTCAGATCCACGGCCATATGCAGTGGCGTTGATCCGTCCTCACTGGCCGCTGTCAGCGACGCGCCGTGGTCGACCAGCAGCCGGCAAATCGGGACATGGCCTTCTTCAGCGGCCAGATGCAACGAAGTCCATCCATCATAGCTGGCAGCGTTGACTGGAGCGCCATGGGCCACCAACAGGCGGCAGATTTCAGCGTCTCCGTTGGATGCCGCGATGTGCAACGGCGTCCAACCATTGGCAAGGGTCTCCGTCGCAGAGCATCCATGCTCCAGAAGAACCTGGCAGGTCGAGACATGACCCTCTTGGGCTGCCACGTACAGCAAAGTCAATCCATCCGAAGTCTTTCCCGCCACAGGTGCGCCATGCTCCACGAGAAGACGGCAAATGTCAGTTCGACCATATCGCGCAGCCACATACATGGGTGTCAACCCTTTGATACTCTCGGCGGTCACAGAGGCTCCATGTTGCACCAGCAAACGGCAGATTTGCAGACGACCAGCTTGCACCGCCATATGAAGAGGTGTCCATCCTTCCGTGCTGGGAGTCATTGGTGATGCTCCTTTCTCCAAAAGAAGCTGACACACTTCTTGGAAACCTTGTTCGGCTGCTGTATGCAGTGGGGTCCATCCTCTCGCTGCCTTTTCATCCACGGGGGCTCCTTTCTCGAGCAAATAGCGACACACTTCAACGTGGTTCTTGCCAGCAGACAAATGCAGCGGTGTCATCCCGTCTGCAGTTTTGGTGTCCACGCGTGTGCCTCCTTCCACCAAGACACGGCAACTGCTGAGATCTCCTGCCTCCGCTGCTGCATGTAGCATGGTCAAGTGATTCCCCGAAGGCCTTCTGCACGGTGTGCATGACGGTGAAGAAGAACACGTACTGGGAATGGCGCCGTTTTCCGCCAACAACTGGTGAATGCTTACATGGTTACACTGGGTTGCGAGATCCAAGGGTGTCAGTCCGTTGTTCGTGGCTGCCATCACAAGGGATCCTTTCTCAACCAGGAATCGACAAACCTCAAAGTGGCCACTGTGGGCAGCCAGATGCAAAGCTGTCCATCCACTACTAGTCGCAGCAGTCACCGAAGCACCATTGGCCACCAAGAAACGACAGGTACTGAGATGACACTCTTTGGCCGCCATGTGAAGTGATGTCAACCCATCCACCGTTGAACCATTGACACTCGCTCCGTTGTCAAAACAAAGTCGACAAATGTCCAGGTGGCCCTCACGAGCGGCAAGATGCAACGGCGTGCTTCCCGAGGCATTGGTGGCATTCACCGGAGCACCATTTCGCACCAAGAAGCGACATGTCTCGAGGTACCCGAGTTGAGCTGCTATATGCAGTGGTGTGGACCCATCCGCGCTTGATGCCGCGACTGACGCTTCATTGTTGATCAAGAGACGACAGATTTCCAGGTTATTCAGCTGTGCAGCCGCATGCAACGGAGTCAACCCCTCAACACTTGCTGCTGTTACAGGAGCCTTGTGCTCAATCAGTAGTCGACAAGTTTCCAGATGTCCTTCTTCGGCCGCAGCATGCAAAGGAGTCCATCCTTTGCAATTGGCAGTGTTCACCAGCGCACTATTGGCAACTAAAAGCCGACAAATCTCCAAATGACCTTGTTGTGCCGCCACATGCAGTGGAGTCAGCCCGTTGGCGCTGATGCTCTCGACTGGGGCGTTTTTCTCAATCAGAAGTCGACAAATGCCCGGATGGCCGGCTGCAGCTGCCATGTGCAACGGCGTCAGTCCATCAGCATTTGCAGCTCCAACTTGCGCTCCGTTGTTAACAAGCAAACAGCATACTTCTAAGTGCCGCTCCTGAGCAGCAAAATGCAAAGGCGTGAATCCGTTCACACAAGCGAATGTGCTTGACGCTGCAGTGTCGGTTTTGGCCAACAAGAGTTCGCAAATGGCGAGATGGCCCAACTGGGCTGCCACATGTAGTGGAGTCCATCCATCGGCAGTTCTTGAAGTGGCGTCAGCGCCTCGGTCCAAAAACAATCGACATGTGTCAAGTTGTCCTTGTTGTGCTGCCATGTGCAATGGTGTCCACCCTTTGGCTGTCGCTGCCAACGGAACAGCGCCATGATCCACCAATAGGCGACATACCCCGAGATGGCACTTGTTCCAGGCTACTTGAAGAGGCGTCAATCGTCTGTGGGTTGTGCATGCCTCTGCTGTTGCTCCTGCGGCGAGTAGCACTTGCACACAGCGCAGGTACTTATCGTTGGCACACGCGATATGTAGCGCCGTGGCTTGTTCTGGGCTACTTCCATAATCGTGGTCCTGGCTGATCGACGAGATCAGTTGGCTGTACGTGGGCATTGAAGCATCGCCCAATGAACGGGCTTTGGTTTGGATGGTGTCTTCACTGGCTTGGATTTGCATGGACTCTCCTGAATCAAGCGAGAGCCATTGGAGACACTTTTGGTACCCATCAAAGCCGACTAGCACCAATGAATTTGCATTGTTGAGGCTGTTGTTGGTGTGATGGTCGAGAGACTTGAACGCCGTGGTGTCATGAGAAACTGGATGGGAATTGAGTGAATGGCTCTGGTCGTGGCTCGTGTTCTTGTCAATGAACGTGGGGAACAGCGTGTCCACGGGAAAACCCTGTTGGAGACAACTGGCCAATCGCTGCGCGTTGTCTTCCAGGATGGCCGAGAGCACTTGGTGCCAGAGCACCACCACGTTGTCGCCTAGTTGGTGGCATTTGGTCATTCGGTTGTGCCAGTCCATTGGTTTTCTATTCCACCGGTCTCGCCCTCCCTGGTTCGTTCAGTCAGTTGGGTCGATGGATGAGCGATGGATCGTTCAATGATTGTACAGTGCCAAAGCGAGGGGACCGAAGAGCTCAGCAGAGCTCACTCGTCGCGTGGATTTAGAGCGATCTTTCCATAAAACTGCACCAACCCAAGAGCTCAAGTTGCAGTTACGCAGTTAGCGAGGATGCGGGTGTAGGTGCATTTGAATCTGAGTCCATAGATGATCGATTCTGATTCCACCCAAACATAAAGTTGGATACAACCATAAAGTTGGATCTGATACCCCGGTCCAAAAGAGTCTGAGTCTGCAAAAGCAACTGGCGACTTGAGGATGCAGCACGCCCTGGAGGCATTGGATGCGTTGGAGGCACAGTTGGAGGTTGAGGACAGCGAAATGGATAGCCGCTATGGCTACTGGCTGGCACTTGTTAACTGAATATAAGCATGTCAGCAAGCCAACGGGGCTTTTGCCCGCGAAGATGCGCGCGCGAAACAACTTCAACTAGAAATCGATGCATTGGAGCGTTCGCTGCGCCAAGAAAACGTTCAATCAACGCTTTTGGACTGTCAAATCGTGAGAAAGATTTGTCGTTTGGTTCGTTGGTTCGTGTCACTTCCTCAATGCACTCGTTGACGTCCAGATCGCGGTGGAAAGCGAGTGCCAATGGCGCACGGAGCAACTGTCGATGCAACAAGAAGCTCATGACCGCACGCAACAAGCGATGCAGCAAGTGAGAAGAAAGTCTCTTTCCAGCGCGCTGTACTCGGCGGGTTTTGACGGTCGGACTGACGTCGATTTTGGCTCTGTGGACGTCAGGAGCGAGAAGAAATCCATGCGCTCGAGAGCGAACTTGCCAGACTGCAGTTGAGATTGTGTTGCTGTCTTATCGCTTTTCATGCATTTCCACGCGGACGACGTGCAGGTGGCTTCGTCTTGCCAATGAGGTTCTGACGGCTATCTCTCTTTTGCGTTGTACCGCCTAGAGCGACGCTGTCCAACATGGCAAGTGGTGAGGTTTTTCCGGAACATGGATGAACAAGTCCGCGGCAACCATAGAGTGCTTTCGCTCAACTTCTCTCTCTCTGTCTCCGGGTGTGTGGTTGTGCCTGTTCTTTGTGGATGACAGAACTCGAGCAGCAAATCCAACAAGTGAGTGAAAGAATTGTCCTTTTTGCGTGTGTGTGTGGCCTGCTACCCAGTCCATTTTGCGAATTGTTTGCAGTTCTTCAGACAACCCATCGAGGAACTAGTCGACGTGGATCAACAAGGTGGGGCTGATGAACTTCTTCATTTCACTTCGACGATCGAGAATTCTGGGCGGGATGCTCATGCTTATACTTGGTTGTGTGGGTCTCAGTCCTGGAACTGAACCGTGAAGCGCAAGAGCTTCGCAACGAGGTCCGCCATCCATCGACAACTCGAGCGTTGGGTCGTGTTGACGGAGGCTGATGATGCATTTGCAGATCACAATGAATCAGAACAAACAGGCTGCCGTTGCTCGTCTCAAGCAGCGCGATCAAGCCCAGATGAGGATTCTAGAGATACACATTCGTCGAATGGAAAGCGCTCTGCAACAAACTACCCAGCAGAAACAGCCAACGGGCACACCACCACAAACCAGTCGTTGTGTTCCGGTGACAGACTCGCCGCAGCAGGTTTTACTCTACGACGCCGCCTTCATGTCATGTTTTGGTTTGCCATCCCGTTGGAGAAGACTGAGATAGTTTGCACCTGAAAAACCCAAGATCTCTTCAACGAATCCGCGATTTCAACAATTGAATGAACGACAGAAACGTATCTGGACCTGCTTGGATTGGTTGCTGCTCTCTCGATGCGTCTGTGACTTGCTGACGGGTAGTTGTGTGAGCGGCTGCAGGGACCACCAACGCGCTCAAATCGCGTCGCAAGAATCCCAGCAGCAGCAACAAGAACACAAACACCAGCAACACCACTACCCACGACTATGAACCCTCTTCATGCTTCAAAAGACCACGCACGGCGTCGTCACGAGCTTCGTCCAAGACTGCACACCAACTCCGCGATGACAACGAACCCATGCATACAGCTGCCGATTTCTTCAAGTCACCTCCCATGAACGAGCCGAAAGATGCCATTTGGATCAGTAGCAGCTCCGAGTTCAGTCTCTCGGATGATTAAAATGGACGACAAGCAAGTCCAATACCTCTTTGATACTCTTTCAGCAGGTTATGATGATCTCTGGAGCGTCTCCTGCGGCTAAATCTAACATATTCTCCAACTGAATCATCATTTCTTCCAGACGAATGCAGTCCAGACCACTCGTGAAAGGATCTTCCATGGCTTTCTCCACGTTGAACACGCCAATCATGGTCAGACTCGTCACGATGCTTAAGCATATGGCAAACACAAAGGGCAACGAGTGGGTCGTGTCGGGAGTCATGAGATACACGTAGTAGGGACCGTAAAACAAAGGAAGAATCAGAATGAACAGTCGCGTGTACGAACGAGTGGCTTGTGGCGTGCGATAGAACTATTGACGAGCAAAAACCTCAGCATGAGAACACTCCACTTTCAGTGGCTTTACACAACGTTCGTCACTCACCTTGATGTTCTGAAGCTTCTCGATGCGTGCACTCAACAGCCAGTGGTATTGATTGATTCTTGACGCCTCGCTGGTTGGGAATCCGGCCAATTTCATGATCTCGACTTGTTCATGCATGCGACACATTCCTTGAGCAAGTTGCAGTTGCAAAGTGGTGATGAGTGTGGCCCATTTGTTAACCACACGACGTCCTGCCGAGGTGAGTCGATGCCTTCCATGAGTCAGAGTGGGGAGCGCCAACATGGCTTCCAGATCGCGGACCATTTGCACCAGAATGGCTTTGGTGCTTTGGGTGAAATCTTTTGGTAGCGAGTGTCGTCCGTTTTGGTCCCAGTTCCAGCGGGTGGCGGCCAACATGATGTTGAACATCAGAGCTTTCACTGTCACAAGCAAACAAGAGAGGGGACCAGGATGAGTATCCGCTCGACGATCATGAAAGAGATCATCGCAGTAGAAGTAGACACCTTCCGATAGATTCTCAAGCGCTTGCTCGCGTCGCGTGAACGCCTGACGGATTTGCATGATCATCGGTGTGATAATCGCAAAGGTCACAAGGGTCCATTGCATGTTGGCACCGTAGTATTTGCCATCCGCCTGTTTGCCGTACACATGATACAACGTCGTCGCCGTGGCCGCAACGATCACGACCAGGAGGGTCTCAAAGTTGACCAAATGAATGCAATAGCTCTTGAGTGCGGCATACAGGTCCAACAGGGTGTCTTTAAAGCTTCGAGCAAAGCGCCACATGCAACGAGGATCGTTATGAAGCATTTGCTCGTATTTGGCGGCGAACCGTGGCCGTGGCTGGCGGTCGTTTCGAGGTGTTTGACAACACGTGTCGAGCGTGATGACCACAGTGTTCAAGTCATGGAGTTGGGTTTCAGGACCACTCGCGGAATTGCGATTGGCGAGTACGGCTCTCGCAGCAAACGAGTCAAAGTCCTGGTATTCCGAAGCCATTTCCACAAAGAAGACCTTGTCTGCCGTGGTTGCGGTGGTGTTTATGGTGTTTTTTGGTGTTCTGAGGCGATCGATCGATCAGTTTTGAGGTGGCTTCACTTGTCTTGACGAGAGAAAATGCTTAAATGCGAGAGCAACGTCACTTGCTGCCCCCCCCCCCTCGCCCTTCTCTTTTGGATGAAGCCGACGACAAGCAACCCGTTGGCAAAAGCGTTGGTGGGTGGGTGGGGTGGGGTGGGGTGGGCAAAGAGAAAACCTTTTTGTTCTCGGCGCTGTTGAGCCTCAACGGGAGGTTGTGTGAAAGGCGACAGGTTGAAGTGTCGTGTACTGTACGGCAAGAAAAAAAAAGAATCCCAATCAGAAGCGAGCATTTGTGATGGCGTAGGCGACGTCACTTACAGTACACGCTGTAACGTAAGAAAGGGAAACTTCAACCGCAAAGCCGTGGTTCAACACTTCACCCCCCCCCATGAACGGCTCATGTGACTGGCCAAAATTCCAAGCACCCAGCTGACAACGAGCCAACCCCAGTTGGGCGTAGCGCGTGGAAGAAAGCTGTACGCCACCCACACCTTTGAGTGCATCATTTCGGTTCCAATGGGCGAGGGCTTCCCTCACTTGGTAATGAAATGCAAGCCTAAAGGTGTGCAAGTGGCCGAGTCGAGAGACGATACGTGTATTAGAGATGATGGCAAGTTGTTTGGAGATCGACTCAAAAGATTTCGTTGGATGCTGGTTTAGCAGGTCACCACGATTTCTGGCGAGTCTCCTACTGCCAAATCTAGCATGTTCTCCAACTGAATCATCATTTCTTCCAGACGAATGCAGTCCAATCCGCCTGTGAAAGGATCTTCCATGGCTTTCTCCACGTTGAACACCCCAATCATCGTCAGACTCGTCACAATACTCAAACAAATGGCAAACACAAAGGGCAACGAATGGGTCGTGTCCGGATTCATGAGGTACACGTAGTAGGGACCGTAAAACAATGGAAGAATCAGAATGAACAATCGCGTGTACGCGCGAGTGCCCTGCGGTGTCCGATAGAACTATCCACGAAACAACGCCGTCAGCACCAGACCCGTGCGATCGCCAGTCCGTCCACCACTGGATCATCGCTCACCTTGATGTTCTGAAGCTTCTCGATGCGTGCACTCAACAGCCAGTGGTATTGATTGATTCTTGACGCCTCGCTGGTTGGGAATCCGGCCAATTTCATGATCTCGACTTGTTCATGCATGCGACACATTCCTTGAGCAAGTTGCAGTTGCAAAGTGGTGATGAGTGTGGCCCATTTGTTAACCACACGACGTCCTGCCGAGGTGAGTCGATGCCTTCCATGAGTCAGAGTGGGGAGCGCCAACATGGCTTCCAGATCGCGGACCATTTGCACCAGAATGGCTTTGGTGCTTTGGGTGAAATCTTTTGGTAGCGAGTGTCGTCCGTTTTGGTCCCAGTTCCAGCGGGTGGCGGCCAACATGATGTTGAACATCAGAGCTTTCACTGTCACAAGCAAACAAGAGAGGGGACCAGGATGAGTATCCGCTCGACGATCATGAAAGAGATCATCGCAGTAGAAGTAGACACCTTCCGATAGATTCTCAAGCGCTTGCTCGCGTCGCGTGAACGCCTGACGGATTTGCATGATCATCGGTGTGATAATCGCAAAGGTCACAAGGGTCCATTGCATGTTGGCACCGTAGTATTTGCCATCCGCCTGTTTGCCGTACACATGATACAACGTCGTCGCCGTGGCCGCAACGATCACGACCAGGAGGGTCTCAAAGTTGACCAAATGAATGCAATAGCTCTTGAGTGCGGCATACAGGTCCAACAGGGTGTCTTTAAAGCTTCGAGCAAAGCGCCACATGCAACGAGGATCGTTATGAAGCATTTGCTCGTATTTGGCGGCGAACCGTGGCCGTGGCTGGCGGTCGTTTCGAGGTGTTTGACAACAGGTGTGGATGTTCATGACAACCGCATTCAAATCGTGGATCTGGGCTTCAGGGGCACCCGACGAAGCGCGACTGCCAAGCACGGCTCTGGCGGCAAATGAGTCAAAGTCTTCATATTCCGACACCTCCACCATGGTGACCGCTCCGGTTGCCTCACCAAATCACATAAAACACGCCACTCGTGTCTGGTTGCGCAGTGAAGAGTCCTGTGGGTGTCTGCTTGGGCTCAGAATGCAAAATGGAGGAACGGAAGGAGCAGCGACGGCTTGTTCTCGACGTGAACAGGCGTTGGTCGTGCCGTGGGGCCAGGGAGTGGGGAGGCTGGGTGGGGTGGGGTGGGGTGGGTATCGAGTCGAAAATCTTTTTGTTCTTTTGTTGGGTCCACGTGGGGTTGCGTGAAAGGTGTTCACCACTGCACACGCAGACGGGGAGAACAAGTTGAAGTGCGGCCATATTTATAGAAAAAAGAATCCCAGTCAGAAGCGAGCATTCGTGATGGCCGGCGGGCGCCAACAGTTGTCGTCGTCTTGTAGTACGTAGCCGCGGAGATACCCAACGGGTAACGGAACGTACTCCTTCTACCCTGGGCAGTGTCGCTTTCCACACATCCGAGTTTGGCACCACTCACGATCGTTCTCCAAAGCACAATCACTCAACTCAACCAACAATCCCCACGGAATCAGAACTCCCCACGACACGCCAAAAGCGGACCTCTGGCGGTGACTGGCCAATAGCGACTGACGTGTCAACCGTCGGCAACCGAACCGATGACCAAAACACGGAAGGAAAAACGTGCCAAGCTCTGGGATAAGGTGCAAAATCTGAGCCTGAGTCTGAGTTTGAGCCTGAGCGAGGACAAAGCCCCTGAGCCACATTTCAACGCAATCCACCTGTTCTTGCAAGCGGGTGAACCGGTTCGAAGTGATGCGTGGGGCCATACATACCCCACAGGCCCCGACGATACATTCATCAACGTTATAGATTCGACGGTGGGGAGCCAATCATGTCCAAAGAATGCTCCAGCTGGCTCATCATTTCTTCCAAACGAATGCAATCCAGACCGGTCGTGAACGGATCTTCCATGGCTCTCTCCACGTTGAACACGCCAATCATCGTGAGACTCGTGACGACACTCAAGCAAAGCGCAAACGCAAAGGGCAGCGTGTGGTGCGGGTCGGGATTCATCAGAAACACGTAGTACGGTCCATAAAACACGGGTAAAACCAGAATGAACAACCGCGTGAAGGACCGGGTAGCTTGCGGAGTGCGATAAAACTGGCGTCCCACACAGCGCAAAGAGTGAGGCTTCTCGTTCTCCTTTTTCAGCCAAAAAATGCTACTCACCTTGATGTTCTGTAGCCGTTCGATGCGGCCACTCAGCATCCAGTGATATTGGTTGATGCGAGAGGCTTCATTTGGTGGAAGTCCATGGGATTTCATGACTTCCACTTGCTCGTGAAGACGACGCATCCCCGCGACAAGTTGCAACTGGAGATTGGTGGTCAGTGATGACCACTTGTCCACGAATCGTTTGCCGGGTTGGGTCAATCTATGACGTCCTCTCGTCAGTGTCGGAAGCGACAATAGCGCTTCGAGATCGCGAACCATTTGGATCACGATGGCTTTGGAGGTCTCGTCAAAGTTTTTTGGCAGCGCATGCCGTCCATTTTTGCCCCAGTCCCATAGCACATTCGCCAACAAAATGTTGACAAACAGTCCTTTCACTACGGCCGACAACAACAACAACGACAACAACAACAACAATCAGTTCGAGTTCATGGTCCCGGTCTGGAAAGGCTGGGTTGCACCTTCGGCCAAAATGTCCAGCGCTTGCTCTCGTCTCGTAAATGCCTGGCGGATCTGCATGATCATGGGCGAAATGACTGCAAACGTCACAATGGTCCACTGGATGTTGGCGCCATAGCTTTGACCTTGGGGCAAATGCTCTCGGCCATACACATAGTACAACGTGGTGGTCGTGGCGGCCACCACTGCCACCAGCAGCGTCTCCAAGTTGACCAGATGCAGACAGTACACTTTACTCGCCGCGTATAGATCCAGTGCCGTGACGAGACAATGGCGCGCCAAGCAGAAGAGCCAGTGGGGGTTTTGTTGTTGCATTTGCTGGTATTGCTGGGCGAAATGGGGTCGAGGAGGACGACGCGCAGCGGGACAACCCACGCTGTCACTTCCGTAACGAAGAAAACTCGAAGTCAGCACGTCATCGACTTGAATTTCTTGCTCGTCTTCATCGCAGGCCAAGCGATTGGAAGGGGACGAGCCATGGGCGAGAGCATCAAGCTCTTGGTAAGGGTTGACCATCATGCTGGGAATGGACCAATTTTAGACCAATCAGAATGCCGTGACGCAAGCCCCCTCTCAAATTGCTGCCGTGTGTGGTGTTAACTGAATCCACACATATCTCGTGTTTATCGCTTTGGGGTGTGGATTCAGTTAACACACCCAAAGCTATAAACACGAGATAGCGATGAACACGAGAGAGAGAGACAACTTCTGATCGCTGAAACGCAGCTCGTTCGCGAACGACAGCAGTTTGGAAACACGACGGATTCTCTTGGTCAACATCGGCACGGTTTATCTCGATGGAAGGAATGCTGCACCTGGTTCCAGTGTGGTCGCTCTGAACACACTGGGTTTACCAAGCTGTAGGCCCCAACTGCGCACGACTTGAAGCACCCACAACACTTCCATTTCATTCAAAGTGAGTGACTGGTTGAGTCGATCCACCATGCGGAAGGTCCTGTTTTGACCAATTGGGTATCGTGGTCATCCATTCCGTCGGCTCCGTCGACACACTCGCTTGGAGACCGACAGCAACTCCTTCTCGTCACCTTCTTGATCCAGCAACTCTTTCCTCCACTTTCTGATCGTGCTTCTCACGATCACAAGATCAGCAGCGTTGTCCTTTGCTCTTTCGCTTCATCTTTTGCGTCGAATTCCAGCACCAAGTCATTGTGCATGCTGAATGGCACCACACAAACCCTCACGACTCCAGTCATGGTCGAGATACTCCATCTCTAGTGAACTAGTTGCTCTTTCTCCATAGAAGCCATTGTCCCCCCACTCCATGATCCCACGCGGGAATTCTCGAGTGGTGGTGGACAAAACCCACTGTAACACACTGATGATTCTGTCTCTTTCCCGGGTATGCCCACGCCGCTGGTTGCCGCAGTCTTCCGTAATCCAATTTGCTACCTCACCAAAGCTCACATAGCTCAGCTTTCTAATTGCCGCATGTGACCGTAACCCAGTAGAAGCTTGTCTTTTTGGAGATTGGGGCTCAGGGTCATCATCGCGTCCGCCTCAGCATGCAGCTTCAAGTCGGCACCACGCGGACGAGCTTCGTCAAAGATCACCATGGTATCTTTCTCGAGCAAGCCATCCATCGATTCACACCAGATGCTGTGTCTCCACCAAAGCCGCAAATCTACAGTTTTGCAACACTAACAAGGCAGCCTCTGGACTCGCCACTTCTGCTACCAACGCGCCAGTATCCACGATTGTGCGACTTTCATTTGCACAACAAGTTCCAGCAGTCGTTTCCATTGTGGTTTCGTGCTCTGGTCATGATTCACGGTGAAGTCCTCGAGCACGTTTGACCCTGAGCCAGTGTTTGAGAATCAAGTCGACCATCGTCCTATTCTCCATTCCATCTTGCTGCTCTGGTGCAGCAGCATCAACATCATAGTGTTCTTCGAGGCAAACACCATCTTGAACCGAAGCAGAATCGTAGTAACAACCATTGGAACGCTGAACGATCCTGTTAATACCGTTGGATTCACTCACTTCAACGTTCTTTGAACTGAATAGCTCAGCATCATCAGGGTGCCATGTCAAACTGGACGGGAGTAATCAATGTGGGGCGCCGTCAAAAGAACCACACCGTCCCGCAGATTGATGGCAAGGTGGTTTGATTCATATAAGTCTACATAACGACCCGATCCCCCACTTGAGATCGGCTAACGTGAATCAATCCTTTTTGGAGGTGGTCTCGAGTTGGAGATACTTCAAGAAATCGCATGAGCTTGCCAATTCATCGACTCAGGACCGAACTCGTGAAGCGTTCCAAGTGCCTCACATTCCATTGTCTGCGTCAGTTGGTTGGCGAGTCGTTCTCTGATTCGATTGAGAATATCAATCCATGATGGCAGCGAACCAATAGCTCACAGATGCTTGCACAAGATATATTTCTCGTGAATCTCTCCCATTGAGAAGGAGTGAAGGGCGTTACGGGCTCATCACCAGGTTGTATACGCTTCGTGTCTATCAAAGAGATCTTCTCGCTCAGTCTGCATTTCATGGAGTATCTTGCTCGAGCCAGCTGCTTTTGATTCTTGTTGGCGCTCTTGTTGCACCGCCTTCCATCCTTGTTGGACTTTCTTCTCAAGCTCCATTTGCTCTATTTGCATGCGCTTCTGCATGTAACTCGACGATTGCGCGTATGCAAATCCAAAGTGCAAAACTCCGTGTTGGACGTGGGGTATCAAACACGCGAAACTGGTTTATGACTTGGTCCCATTGACGAACATAGGCGTCAAACTATCAAAACGGGTACCGACAGCACTCTTTCTTTTGCCGCCACCACGTCGAGATCTCGCCAGTTCAATGGAACACCATATTGCTGAAGATCGGGAAGTAACCTGACGCAGTATTGATGTGTCATGCAACCTTCCCAACATACGAGCTGGAATTGACCAATAGAAAACGCCACTTTCGAACACTAACAGCAACGCTGATACCGTTAACTGCAATACGATCAAAATGGATGTCTCAATGAGGTTTGGAATGGATGGCCAAAGCGTTGGGATCTGTGCGTTTCTTGACGAAGTCAGCGGTGGGGTGAGCTGCACTTTGAATGGTGTTCAGTTCAAGTCCGAGTGAGTTCACTGTTGCTTGTTTGGCTTGCAATGGAGCTACACGCCGGATGAGACTCACAAGTGTTGATGGATGGCATTTGTGGCATGTGCTGGACTGGTCTAGTGCACAGGATTTTGTGGTCCATGAACTCGATGAAGAGGGCCAAATAGTCGCCTTCACAGATGATAAAGACGTTTTGCCGACGGAAAGCCAACGCCAAGAGATTCAGCAACTGATGCAGCAATCCAGAAAGCCCAAACGAGACAAACTAGTTGTCCAACAACCCGCGGTTGGTTGGCAACAAGCGCTGATCGATCAGATTGGTCACAAGGCATATCAGGGGCTTGTGGAACTGTCACAAGATATAATGATAGCTCAAGACAATACGGATGATCGCAGCAAGCAACAAATGGTGGTTCTGCCGGCCCCAGAGCAGCTCACTGAACGCGTGTTGCTGCAGGAATGCATTCAGGCAGGAAGTCTTGGGACTTGTGTTGCCGTGCGCGCGGAGTTTGATCGTTGACGGATGTCTTTAATAGAACTGCTTCCCGTGCTTTGAGTGCCGGGTGAGGTCCAACAACAACAGCACTATTAGTGATGCAGCAGCAGGTGAAGCACGGGAAGTTGCTGCAGATGGCAGTGGAAAGGCAAGCCAAGCGATCCAGGTACAACAAGATCCGCTGTTTGCCAAATTGTTGGCTGCCGGTATGGCACGTGAGAATTGCGATCGTGTGCTGGAGTTTATCCGCAAAGGCCCAGACCATGCTTCAGCTTTGGCTGGCGTCGATTTGGTGCACGACGACACCAAAGACGCCCGAACCAGACTTCACCATTTAATATCCAGAAATGTCAAGAGTTTGACCACCAAAACGGAAATTCGTCGAGGAATCGCCACCGTCGTGGCATGCTTTTCCAAACGCAGCAACAAGAAGCGCAAGCGCGACGACCAACAAGACTATTATGTGCGCTTTGTGATGGAAAAGGCAAGCAGTTGGTTGTTTTTTGTTTTGAAGATGATTTCGGCCAAAGGAACTGAGGAGGATGGCTGAAATCCAACAAACAGACCAAACTGGAGCACTTTTCTCTTGTAGAGCGCTTTGCGCGTCTCCTGAAGTGTCCGCTTTCGGCTTTTTCATTTTCAGGCACCAAGGACAAACAGGCGGTGACGACTCAGCACATGGTAGTGCGACGTGTCGATCCCAAGCAACTCGTTCAGTTGAACCAGATCCCAGGCGTTCGCATTGGCAACCTGGAGTATGTGCTAGGACCGATGAACCTCGGCAGCAACCAAGGAAATCGGTACGCAAGGTTTTCTCCTTGTCAGTCTGCTGCTGTCGTCCTTCACCCTCTGAGACTCTTTGTAGTTTCATTGTGACACTTCGGAACGTTCCGCAAGAGTTGAAACTTGAAGAATTGCAGATGAGCTGCCGACAGGTTGCCACCCGAGGCTTTCTCAACTATTTTGGCTTCCAGCGAGTCGGTCTTCCATCCACCAAGATCCGGCCACATCACGTTGGAGAAGCCATCGCCACGGGCCAGTGGAAGCAAGCCGTGACACTGATTCTTACTCCAAATGAAGAACTGGACAGTGCGGTTAGTGGGAGAGCGCGGTGTTGGAACTGGAGAAGGGATCTATCTTTGCAGCAACACAGCCGGATATGGCGGGTGCTGACTGGCGCGTGTTTTTCTTGTGCGTTTTGGAACCTCAGGAGACCCTCGCTGCTAAGAGAGTGTATATGGAGTCACAGGATATAGATGCGAGTCTGAGGCTCATGCCTCAATCCAATCCGGTAGAGCGAACGGTTCTTCAGGTGATTTACTTGCTGCTTCGAGAACAGCTGGTTCATAGAGACGATGGTGTTCATGTCATCCATGCTTTGTCGACAGGGTCTCAAGCGTTTCGGAGCGGAGAGCTTTGAAGAAGCAGTGGGCAGTGTGGCTTTTTCTCGTCTGGTTTTCTTTATGCATGCCTTCCAAAGCGTCGTATTCAATCAAATGCTGTCGTTGCGCATTCAAAAGTACGGGCCAAACGTGGTCGAAGGTGATCTCTTGCTGTTGCAAGAGGATCCAGCTTGCTCGTCTGCGCCCAAGCATCATGTTGTGCAGGCAACGGCGGCCCAAGCAGACCAACTCAATACACAAAAGCCGTTGGGTTCGGGGTTGCACCAAGTGGTGTTGCCGCTTGTGGGCTCCAACGTGTTGTTGCCCAGTCATGAGATCGGCACATTCTACCAGCAACAATTGGATCGCATGACCAACGTACCCAAGCCATTGCACGAACTGAAAGGAAGTTACCGACCAATTGTTTCGGTACCCAAAAGCATGGAGTTTGAGTATGACTCAGGTGCGTACGTGGATTCAATTTGGGAAATGAAAGAAGCCGCCAGGTGGATATGGGTGCTTTGTCACATCAGTCATGTGGCATTGGCGGATGATGTCATCTGTAGAAACTTGATGACGGAGAACTCCTCCTTCCCATCTGAAGGATTGTGCTGGTTTTCTGATCGATAATGCCTTTTGCTTCTGTGTGTGTGTGCGATTGTATAGAGGCCCATAAACTACAAGTGACGTTAACGCTTCCAAGTGGCTGCTTTGCCACCATGTGTCTGCGCGAATTCCTGCACTTCAACTTTTGATCCCATGCCCCTTCCCAGATTCATCCACCTGGACAACTCGAATGATGGGCAAGCCCTACTGGTCGATGGACACCGGTGGGTGGTCGGTATCCTACACTGTCCAATTGTATGGTCATCTCCCATGCGAAAGTGGAGATAAAAAGAGTCAGATCACGACGTTTGCAAAAATTACGGTTACAGCCGCAATCGGTGTACAGTAGGTTCTGCATGGTCAGTTTGTATGGATTGCCAAACCCCTTTTCGCTGCCTTTGGTTCGTTTCCTGTTTCCCATTTGCCAAGGTGGGTAGGGTGGCACGATACACTCACTTGTTTCTTGGTGGAGGGGCCAGTATTTCGGTGCTATTCGGTACAGCTCCGGTCTTGTCGGTTTGTCCCGTGTTGGACGGCGCACCAAAAAAAAAAAAAAGAGAGAGTGAGGTGGTGGGCCTCTACAATACGGTACAGTACCCACCCGCACTTGTTTTCAGTAGACCAATACCCGAGTCAAGTCAACTGCCCATCTTTTCCCTCTTCTTTCCCTTGCTGTTCCTGTTCTTCTTCTGAACTCGACGCGAAGCCCAGTTTGGCGGCGCACAACAAGCAACAAGCAACCAAAACGCCTGGGAATCAAAGCTTTCAAAGCTTTCAAAGCTGCTGCTGTGCTTCCTTGCGAAGGAAATCGATTGATCGATCCAACATCCAACTGATTCTTTCCACTGCCTTAGAGTCGTTGTGACCGTTTGTCTCTCGTCTTGCCATTCGAGAGCAAGTGAAGGAGGGAGTGACAGTCAGTTCGTCAGTGCATCCGTTCGTTCGTCCATCAATTGACTGGGGAAAAGGCTAGTAAGCGGCAAAAAGGCGGCTTTTTGGAAGCTTGCGGTGGGGGGGAAAAGCCAAGAGAGAGAAAGAAAGAGAGAGAGAGAAATTTTCGGACATCGATTGGCTCGAGTGGGTGTTGCGTTGGCTTTCTCGACTCATCAAATCTTGATTTGGTGAGGCATTGGAAGCTCTCCACACGCTTCTCAACCAACAATAGGCGCGCGATCGTCGATGGAGAGAGACCCTCTCACGCATACAGAAACGCCGGTCTTGGAAGAAAAGTACAGTTACGCGCATTCACCAGGAATTGGAGCTCCCCTCAACACTTCGCCGACATTTATGATGGAGAACATCCAAGAACATACTGGTGGCCCCATGCCAGGTCATCGTGGGCCACCGCCAAATGGCCAACGCGGCGCACCCAGCGGCTTTGGCACCCCGAACGACCCGTATGGTGGTATGCCTCAACGTCGTGATGGAAGAGGCAATCCAAGCCCGCACTACACGACCATGGATTCTGGCGGCACTGGGGCTTTGAGCATGAATGGTGTGAACCCCATGGTCAATCGCACCAATAGCATGCACAGCAACGGTGCTTATCAACCGCTCATGTCGACTCCTCGCCAGACCGGCAACAATATTATTCGTGTCATCAACAAGGATATGCAAGACCAGTTTCGAGGTCGGTCCAAGTCAATTTCGCAGGCGAAGATTCGTTGGTTTGAGAATCGTAAGAGTCAATTGCTTGGCTTTTGCATGACCATGGCTTTTCTCGGTGTCACGATCGCGTTGTACAGCACTCCCTGGATCGGCTTGATTTGCGGGTCAGCGAATTCCATCATTTGTGGCATGGCGGTCGTAATCACGTATTGCCGCAAGAAGCATTGGCACCAACATCCGAATCCCATTGTACACAATCGATCTGTGCTGGGTATTTTCTTTGCGATTTGCATGCTGGTCAATATCGCAACAGAGCAACCAAAATGGAAACCATGGGAGGATGGAACAACCCCCTCGTTTGATGATGGCTGCAAGGCTTTATCTGGGGCAACGGAATTTTTCTTTTTCTCGTCGGAAGCGTGGGGTCTCGTGATGGCATGTGATTTGTTCAATTCCCTGACAAGCCCATTCACAAGTTATAAACGGCTGATGCGTTTTTATCACTTTTGGGTCTGGGTGAGCAGCATTACGATGGCTTTGATCACCTACAACGTTGCTGGTGCGAGTGGATTTTTCAGTGTCAATGGTCAGCGCATCACGTACGGCGATGATAATCTGGTTGGCTTTTGTATTGCTTCCTCGCGAATTTGCTGCGACAAAAAGAACACAACTTGTGCAGAAAAGAATCCAAAGTACAACTGCGAAGATGCCAACTCAAGTTTTATGAGCACCCAACAATGGCCGTGGATTTTGATTTACTCGTTCGTGTTGTTTGTGCTTCTGGTGTCAGTGTGTGTTTTGACTCTTGCCTGGCATCGTTTGTACCTTCGTGGCGTGCCCAAGACGTACAACATTCGCCTTCGTGTGCTCAACTACGTGTCTTTCTTCACCGGTGCCTACGTGTTTTATTGGCTTCTGCTGTTATTGTTGTACATGTCTGCTTACTTCTTATCAAGCAAAGAAGCAGGTTCGGACGTCGCCCAGGTGCTGAGTCAATTGGTGGCCTTCATGATCGCTTCGAGAGGATATCTCGACTATGTGATTTGGTTTGCAGTCAACAGCATTGAGCGTCGCCCAGTGGGAGGCAATCAAAACCAACGAGCTGATGACGATGTGGATTTGAGTCCGCAAGTGAATCTTGCTCTTCGTTCAGAGATTTTGTACTACACGACTTCTGGAATCAAAGAATCTGTTCGTGCTGTCACCGATGAATTGATTTCGATTCCTATTTCGGGTGATTCCAAGAAGAAATCCATTAAGTTCTGGGCCTATTGTCCCAATTCGTTCCGTAAAATTCGTCGTACTTTTGGTATCTCCGACGAAGAATACGTGCAAATGTTTGGCGCGACCACGAAAGAACGATTTAGTGAAGGACGAAGTGGTGCTTTCATGTTTTTTACGTCAGACGAACGCTTGATCGTCAAGACCATGTCTCCTCAAGAATGCCAATTTCTCCGCAAGATGGCCCCCAACTATGAAGCCTACATGGTTGCCAACCCGCAGACTCTGTTGACGCGCTTTTACGGCTGCCATGCAGTCTCTCTATACGGCAACATGTATTATTTCGTGGTGATGGGCAATCTTTTTGCAGATACCCAAGTTGTGCACCATCGTTACGACATCAAAGGTTCGTGGGTGGATCGCAACGCGAAGGTCCCCAAACCTGGCGACAAGACAAATTGCCGCTACTGCAATGCGTCCTACACGTTTGGAAGTACAAAGAATCAAGAATGTGGTGATGGGTTGAATTTCCATGAGCCGAATATCGTGTTGAAAGACAACGATTTGATGATGAAGATTCGCATTGATCCGCTCCAAGCGGAAAAGATCTATGATCAAATCCATAAAGACAGCGATTTCTTATGTGCACAAGGCATCATGGACTACAGTTTGCTGATTGGTGTCGAAAGCTCCGAGTATTATGTGGATCCGGGTGAGACTTTGGCGTTGAATTATCAACCGCGTGGTGAGTCGTTGTACTGTCAACCTGCGATCAGTGTAAATGGTCCTTCGTTGTATCATTTTGGCATCATTGATTTCCTCCAACAATGGTGAGTATTCGCTGTGTTACAGTGGAACCATAGCCGGACTGATCCAGTGTCATTTTTGTCTTTTTGTAGGACGTTCGAGAAGAAAATGGAGCGATTCTACAAGGTGCATTTCAAGCGCAAGGATCCTGATGGCGTGTCAGCCCTGCCTCCAAAGCCGTATAAATTTCGCTTTCAACAGAAAATGTCGCGCATCTTCAACATCACCAGCCATGCACGCAACAACGTGCCTGCGTTCAATCGCAACTATCCGGCCCTGATTGATGTGTTGGATCACACCGATTTTGCGTCACAGCGTCAAGGAACTTTTATCGCCGGCGACAATGAAGTTTTGCGGCGCACCACTCGCGTTTCGGATAGGGACGCTCACTACACATAGACTCAGAACCAATGAACATGATCGACAAACCAGCCAGTCAACCAACAGCAGCGATTATCGTGGACTGTACACGCTTTTGAGCACCAAAGAGAGAGAGAGTGAGAGAGAAAGAGAGAGAGAAAAGACGAGAGAGACAAAGAGGAAGATTAGTGACGCCTTAGGCTGCGTTTTGCTTTATTTTTTCATTTGGTATTTTTGCTCTTTTTGCGTGGATTTGCCCATCAGTTTCATTTCGGATTGGGGCGTCCCACATTTGTGTGGCGCACTCCAGGTCTGTGGTGAGGACAGTGGATTTTTATCCAATCAGAGCGTGGCACCGTGAGGATTTCCCCACAAGCAAAGCACAGCAAAACCAAAAGCAGCATGGCAAAGGTGGGGCTATCGTTGTGTGAAAGAATCGGTCGATTATGAGGACGAAAGGGAAGAGAGCAAGCAGTCGGCTGAAAGAAATTTAGTTGAAAGAGACGCAGAGCCGACTGTTGTGATGGGATGAAGCCGCACAATAACGCATTTGTTGGTGCTTATGGTGTTGCGTTCAGAGTGCTTGTCCGTCGGTCAAAGCGATTTTTATTCTGGACAGCGATGGCAATCGCGTGTGCGCAAAGTACTACGACAAGTCGTATCCTACGCTGAAGGACCAAGTGGCATTAGAAAAGAAGCTGTACTTGAAGTCCAAGAACTCCAATCCCCGCGTTGAAGGTACACCGCAATCAGCTCAACGTGCAAGCTCGCTGCTGATTCATGAATCAGTTTCTAACGGCTGGAGTTTGTGTGATGGTTCGACGATTCCACTTCATTAGCGGACGTGCTTCTGATTGAGAACATTGTGAGTGTCTATCGCTGCGGATCGGACACGACCATGTACGTCGTTGGCTCGGCAAGTGAGGTGAGTGATCTTGTTGCCATTGTACCATTTCGTGATGGAAAAAAGGATGGGCAACTGCTGACTGAAATAACTACAAACAGAACGAAGTGATTCTGCTTTCGGTTTTGGATGGAGCCTTTGACGCGGTCAGCAGTCTTCTCAAGTGAGTCGCGCATTTACCTTGAACGGATGGAGATATCTAGGGACTTAGAAGCCTCTTCGATGCAGAAACCGAATGGATCGTCATGTGATGCTGGACAACATCGAGTTGGTGCTCTTGACCTTTGATGAAGTTGTGGATGGCGGCATGATTTTAGAAGTGGATGCCCCGTCGATCTCCAGTCGAGTGCTCATGCGGGTACGTGCGATTTGACCGTTCTCAGACACTGAAAAACAAAGATTTAAGTGACACTCATCTATGTGTTGTGTAGGGCTCCGCCAAAGCAACCGAAGCGGAGACGCCAGTGGGCGAACTCACCATTTCCCAAGCATTTGCATCTGCACGAGAGCAGCTCACTCGTTCCTTCCGTAGCAGTTAAATAACACTGTTATTTAACGGTTTAGAAGCTCACCAATAAAAAACCTCGCGTCGCTTCTGTCTCTTTTGCATATGAGGTTTTTGTTGTGGGCTTTCCCAAAAGGTGCTTGGGTCGGGTTCGACCTAAGGTTTGTCTGGTGTGTGTACACCAAGTGCTAGTTGACTCTCACCTTTGTTGCCACACACTAACAGACAGACAGTCGAGGGTCGAATATCCACATACCATGTTGCGTCGCGCGCTCCTTGCCTCCAAGCCTCTTCGCTTTGCGTTGCGTTCTCAAAGATGCTTCGCCACCTATCCTCCTCATGAGGTCGTCGGTCTGCCAGGTTCGATCTCGCTCTCTCTTTTCTACCTTGATTTGTCTATGGAGGTCTTTTTCTCCAATCTTGGTGGCTCATCTTTCTGCTTGGGTGAATAGCACTTTCGCCGACCATGGAACAGGGAACGCTATCCGAATGGCTCATGAAAGAAGGTGATCTCATCACCCCAGGCGACATCATCTGCAAAGTTGAGACCGACAAGGCTGTACGTGATCAGTGATCCATTCAAGAGTGACTGTGATGAACTGAATCATGATCCATTGATTGTTTCGTCGTCCCATCCGTTCTTCCTACCAGGTGGTTGACTTTGAAGCCCAGGACGAAATGTATTTGGCAAAGATTCTGATCCAGGCTGGCACCGAAAACATCAACGTGGGCCAACCCATCATGGTCACATGCGACGAAGAAGAGTACCTGCCTGCTCTCAAGGAATTCAAGCTGGACGAGAGCCATACTGTGCCTGCTCCAAAGGCTCTTGCGCCGGAAGAAAAGCCACCAAAGAAAGAAGAAGTGATCGTCGACAAGGAAAAAGGAACTCCCGTAGCACCAGCCGACTTTTTGGTGATGCCGCAGACTCCACAGAAAATCGTCAAGGGTCCCGCCATTCCAGCGCCTCTTCCCAGTGCCGCACCATCAAAGCCTGTTGCGTCTCCAGTGGCCACAGCAGCACCAGTTGCCGGTTTTTCAGGCGACAAGTGGGGTCTTGGCTTGCGAAAAAGCCCCATTTCATTCAGGTTTGTGTTTACTCGGGTCATATAGCCGGCAGAGACGTGGCCTGACTCTTGGTGTTGTTGCTTGTGAATTGAACACTGGTAGCCTTGCCAAGAAGCAACAGGCGTACTTGGATTTGTATGGCATCACGGGAACCATCCCAGTGTCGACCTCGTCGGACAAGTAAACCTATCGAAGTGCCCCTGAGTTTAGCTGAGCTTCCCCCCGAATCTTACCCAGGTCCCTCCGGCATAAACGACCGTGTGAGAGCAGGAGCACCAATAGCAATACAATCAGAGACAAGCGAACAAACTCGTCAAGTTTGCCGTTTTTCCAAAACTAAACGCGTTTACTTGTTCACTCCGGTTTGAGGTCAAGGTGAACTCTGGTCGGTCCTTGTTGGTTTCTTAAAATTGCACAGCCTGCCTTTTCTCTGCCGCTTTCTCTCATCTTGCGTCACACTCCCAGTTCCGTTCGTTTATGGACTTCCACCCATGATCGAATTCGCAAAACGTAAACATCAGACGGCTCCCGACATGGTGCCACCGATCGAATGAACCTTTTCCAAATGGCTCAAGGCACCAACGGCGTCGACGGTCAAAAAGTCAAAGAGCCCTGGGTGTTTTTCATCAAGAGCCTGTTTCATATCACACGTTAGCAGCTGCACTGCAGATGTCCGCTCAACTACACCAAACGTGAAGGCACCTGATACTCTTTGAGATCGATCAGATTATTCCGGTCAGCGTCTGCTTCTTCAAACGTGCAATCCACGACTTGAGCGATTTGTTTGTCGGTTAAGTGGATCTCCAGTTCTGTCGTGTTCGCCAATAAACAAACAACACGAACTGTCAGAGATCGTTGGTGTCATAACGGCACCATTCCTCATACCTCTGCATTCTGCTAAGCAAGACTTCAGCACTTCGGTCGTTGTCTTGCGTGAGATGTATCCCGTATTATCGAGGTCCAATAGATGAAACGACAGCACCATTTTTTGTTCACGAGTTGCCTTTTGGCTCAGCATCGCCAATCCCTGCACCAAGTCATCAAAGTTGACCTGGCCATCCATTCACACAAAGAAGAGATCAGCAATGCAGTAGAACAATCCGACCGTGATCAACTCACATATCCTTTGCCTTGGGTATCAAACAGCGCGTACAAGCGCTTGAAGTACACACTGGTTGGCGAAGCGCCCAAAAAGCGGAAAAAATCTTCGTGGGGAATGTGCACCGGTTCGTCTGGCGTTTGGTCCAACAGCGCACAAATGTGGTCTCGGATGGCTTGCACTTCTTCCTCGGTAAAGATCACCGAGAGATCCATTTGCCCCAATTTGCTCAGCAGGACGCTGCTGCTGGAAGTGCCAGACGATGCAAACGACGCAGAAGACGTAGCCGAAGAAGAAGAAGGAGCACCATACTGCTGTTGTTGCTGTTGCCCATGCGTACGGTGTTGTTGTTGCTGTTGACCATGCGCACGTTGTTGCGGCTGCTGTTGTCCGAGAGGTGGCTGTTTGACGCCTCCGATCGGTGCTGCCGGTGGCATGGTGTGGCCGTCCACTTGGACACCACTTCCGCTTCCTCGATTACTGTCAGTGTCTCGGTGGCGATGTAAAAAGCCGCCGCGATTGCCGCCGACTTGCTGACGCGGAGACTTGGCGTGTTTGTTGCCCATGGCCTTGGGAGTGTATGATTGATTCTTTATTCTTCCTTGTGGTCTGAGTCTGGATCGATGAGGTGGGCCACATCAAAAGATGCAACTCAGCAGATGTCTCAGTCTGTGACCCAGCTTGAAAAAGTGTCCCAGTCTGAGCCAATGGAATCAGACATTGGGTTCTGTGGAATCAGAACGGCATCAGGGTCCATCTCCATCAAGAATGGTCAAGGTGGTTGGCACCACAACGTATGCTGGCGGCGTCGAACGCGCGGCTGGTTCGTTTGTCCCAGAACAAATCTCGGAGTCACTTGCATTGATTGCAAGTGACAATGCGAATCAGATCAATGAAGGACTGTCCAAGTTGGCCAGAACCACGTTCAACAATCGTAAGCAGCTGATTCACCGCAGCACTTGCCAAGCTGACTTGGATGTGCTTGTGTAGCGCTTGCCAAGCAAGCTGCTGGAAGCGCCGGAGCGATTCAAACTGTCGTGACGGCCATGCAGCAGTTCCAATCGGACGACAGCATTCAACTCAGCGGATGTCATGTGCTTCGCAACATTGTGTTTGGCTGTGGTGAGTGCTCTGCGATATCGTGGCCCTTGGTGACCAACGCAATTGCTCAATGGACCGATTGTTGTTGTGTGTAGAACCCAACCAGCAGTTGGTAAAAGAACAGGATGCGATTCCTGCCGTCATTCGAGTCATGGAACAGCATTTATCAAATGCTGCAGTTCAAGCCGAAGCCTGTTGGGCGTTGGTGGTGTTTTGTTCGAACCATGGTGAGCCAGCGAGAACGATTGAAGTCAATGCTGTGAATGTGGTCATGGTTGGTGCCTCTGAATTGGATTGACTTGTTTCGTTCTTTTTGGTAGATGAGAACATTGCGATCGCCAAGCCCCATGGAGCCGTCATTGAGAGAGTGCTCGCAGCTCATTCGACCCAGTCGGATATCAGGAACAAAGCCATCTTCCTCAAAGCACTGCTGTCGTGACGATCCAATGAAGATCAACAAATGGATTATCTGTCTGTGTATGTTGATTTGTGTTAAGTCTATCTCCGCAAGGCTTTCAGCCTCAATCATTTGTTTGAGATCTCGTTTCAATGGATGGACAAGTCAAATCATGTTCCATACTGAGTGGCGGTGTGCATCGCACGCTGGATCACTCCGAAGTCTGGATGCGCTTTAGCACGATGAAGCTTCTCCAACTCCACGATGCTCATGCTGCTCGATAGCAAACCGCACACACAGCCGACCATAAACGGAACAAGACAAAGCTGGAAGTCGAAGAGCTCCGCGGAAGGATCCATGAATTGCAAAGTAGAAGTCATGAAGATTCCACCACTCGCCAGCAAATTCAGAATCGTAATCCAACATTCGAGGCTTGGGCACTTGCAACTCACATGCCAAGTCGTCCAGCCGTGCACAACTTCAACGTATCCGAGGTAGGCTCCCACCAGCAGCAAGAACGATCCGAGGCAAAATGGTAGCCAGTACCACACGAGGACCATCATCTCCAAGTGGTTAACATGAAGCAATCCGAAATCACGTGGCTTGAGGAGCACTTGATTGTCGTATTGATCCTGAGGAGTCTCCAACAAGATGAACAATCTCGCAAAAGCAAACAACAGCGAGCCTACCAGCGCTAACGAGGCTACCCAAAACTCGATGTGGGTTGGGAAAAAGCCACACCATTGCGGTCTAATCAGCGGTTTGCTGCCATAAAAGTACTCGTCCAGCCAAACCTGTCAGGTCAACAAGATGGGAAACAGCATTTCAACCACAGACATGCATGGTGTCAACGGCAAAAAAACTCCCACTCACCTCGAGATTGTTGCAGCTGTTGATCACTTCAAAGTACCACAGCAGATGACTCACGAAAAAGAGAACCGCACCAGCCAGCAAGGCTTGGTCACAGAACACGAGCACTTGAGAGTCCAGTATCTGTTCCTCGAGACTATGACGACGACGGAAACTGATCTCTTGATAGCACCCAAACAAGAAGCAACCATACGCCAGCATGCAAATCAGGGCAGCAACATAGCTCAACGAAACTGCTCGCCAGCTTTGGTGACCACGTAGGGCTCGATATAGAGTCGACATGAGTTTGCGATGCGCTCGAGACGAAAAGGCTTTCTGTTGTTGTCTCGTGCTATCTGCTCTTGCCAGAAGCATCTCATCCAGTCCAAATGAATACTTGGAGGAATCCGCATTGGCACTAGCGGCACTAGCGCTTGAGAGCGCCGAGGCCGACGCGGCCGAAACAAACGCGTTCACCACGCGAGCAGCCGGATACTCGTTTTGGGCCAGTGGAGTCTCACCATTTCCACTGCTGCTCGCGCTGCTGATGGAGCAGAGCACTCGATGCTGTTGCGGTGTCGGAGAAAGCGAATGGTCGACGCCACTCTGGTGGTTGGCGTTGGCCATCATGAGAGCTGCTCGTTTGGTAGTATCCACCAGTGTTGCAACGACCGTTACAATTAGCCTCCAAGCCAAATTCGATCGGAATCAGACTTGGCCGAGGTTCCATCTGATCCCACATGGGGTTGATTCAAGTGTTCACGTTTGGGCAAAATGCAGCAGGTGAATTGGGTCTGGGCGACACTTTGGAGCGCCAGGAGCCCGTGCACGTGCAGGCGTTGGAGAATCTGAATATTGTGGAAATTGCAGCCGGCAACGAGTACTCGGTGGTGCTCTGTGGTGGGTTTCGCTGTGTACTTGGACGCCACTGAGTTCGGGCAGAATTCTGATGCACCACACGTGCCAAACTGGTGGCTTTTGTGTTTCAGCAAATGGCCAAGTGTATTGCTGTGGCTCCAATGACCAGTGAGTTCCTAATGCCTGTGCTCTTGAGTCCACTGGGTGAGCTGGTGTGGGCTATTAGTTCCGTTATTGATGCTGATGCATGTGAGAGGGGTTGCAGCGGCCAATGTGGTGCACCCACCGACGCCAACGCCACCAGGTTCTCATGGGGACATGTGCCAACACTGACACGACAACAAAAGATTCGCCATATTCGAACCAGCAATGGAAGTGAACACACACTTGCACTGAGTGGTAAGACGAAGTTGGATAGACAGAGCTAGTCAATGCTGTTGTGTCTGGTCTGACGAGTTCATTGGTCAGAGAATGGCAAGCTGCTCACATTTGGGCAGAACTCTCGAGGGCAGTTGGGCCATGAAGAAATCCATTCTGGCATTTGCGAAGAGCCAAGAATTGTTCAAGCACTCGAAGGTCAACGTGTTGTGTGCATGGATTGCAGCATTGATCACACGGTTGTCACCACAAGTGATCATCAAGTGTATGGATTTGGAAGTAATGCATTTGGTCAATTGGGTCTCGCTGATACCGATACTCGCAATCACTGTAAGCCACAAAGGATCGCTCAACTGTCGAAGAAGGCGGTGCTTTCCATTGCTTGTGGGTTCTACCACACACTCGTGTCGCTGGTGGATGGTGGTGTCATGTCTTTCGGTCGCAATGACTTTGGTCAGTTGGGCGTGAATGACGATGATTGCAAGGTCAAGCATATGGGTCTAGTCAAAGATGACAACAGAGACTGCATCAGCACACCGACTCTGCTACCGGCTCCGCTGAATCAGATGGTGGTAGTTCAGGTCGCGTGTGGCTATTACCATTCGATGGCTCTGACCAACAGTGGCAGCGTGTATTCATTTGGCCGCAATGACTGTGGGCAATTGGGTTTAGGACACAAGAAGCACGTGAGGTCAGCGACTGTGAGTGTTATTCCTTGCTGTTTGCAACTCAGGTGGTGCTGGGCTGATTGCACGTTGATCGCTTTCTGCCGTCTCAGTTGATCTCTGCGTTGGACAACCATGAAATCGTTCAAGTCTCGTGTGGATGTTTTCACACGTTGACACTGAGCGAAGACGGCAAAGTTTTCCCTTTTGGTAGAAATCAATTTGGCCAGCTGGGCACTGGCAACAAATTGGACTCATCAACTCCTCAACTGATTGCTTCGTTTCGAGACAAACAAGTCATCAAGGTTGCGGCTGGGTTTTACCACTCCATCTGTATGACGGAAGACATTGTTCACGATGCAGCCGATTGCAGAATATCGCGAAGTCATAGCTCGTCGTTGGCATTCGATCTGGCCCAGCTTGTCAACAATCCACGGCAAAGTGATGTCTCGTTTCTTGTGGAAGGCAAACAAGTGTTTGCACATCGGTGCATCTTACTAGTGAGGTGTGAGTACTTTGACCGACTGCTCACAAATCAAATGAAGGAGTCGTCGTCGACGGAGGATATTGTTGTTCAAGACTGTTCGGTATTCGCACGGCGATTGTTCTTGGGTTCGTGGCACGGCCGTAACCAAATGTTTGTTGCTTGTTGTTTGTCACCAGTACACTGCGTTTGTCGCGATGTTGGAGTTTTTGTACACCGATGAGGTTTCGAAGTTTAATGATGAAGTCATCGACACGGGTGGGACCATCGAGGAATCTGGACGGAGATTGGTGTTCTCGTTCTCACTTTGCATTCATTCACATGTAGAATTGGTGATGGAGTTGTTCGAACTTGCCGATCAATTCCTGCTTCATAGTTTGCGTCGGTACGAAGCAACGCCTACCATCATGTGCAGACGGGATCACCTGATTAATCAGCTTTCTGGTGTTGAACAGAAAGTGCGAAGTGGTTCTTGGCAAGAATCTTGGCGAAACAAACGTTTTGGCGGTGCTGCAGGTACATCAATACACTCCTGCGGGTCATGCGTGGGTTCCTTCGAGTGAATGCAACATGACATGTCTCCTGTCCTGTCCTCGTCTTGCCTTTGATTTGTTTTGGCAGATGGCTCATTTGCATGGGATATTTGGACTGAAGCGACGTTGCTTGAATTTTGCGATTGATCGGGTCGAGACGCTTCGACTCTCAGAGGTATCACGGCAGAAGCTGTCTGGTTGAACATCTTGTCGGGTGACTTAGTGCCTGCTTCCCCCTCTTTAGCTTCCTCCATGTCTTTTCAATGAATTGCGCGTTTTGGCATCACGCAAGGGGCGGAGTTTTGATGCGAACAATTCATAATCAAACAATGATTCGTCGATCCAAGCGAAGAGCAACGCTTGCGATGTATATAAATAATAGGCGATGAACTAGGTCATTCGGTCATTCTAACAGCATAGCACTCTCTTCAAACCATGCGATAGGGTGTTTGCCGATTCTGCTCAAATCAACGTTTTGCGAGCAACTATGCAGCGCTCTGAAGTATGCCCGACACGCATCTTCTGGACGGCTTTGCTGCGCTAATGCTATCACTTCATGCAGTGCTGTATCATTGTCGGAAAGCCCCCGTGTTTGTAGCTCCTGGTGAAGAAAAGCAGAGTCCCAATGGCGAAAGGGACATCCATGGTATTGGCCATTCCGTGGTGCACCGTGTTTGCGGATTTGTTGACAGTCTTGTGGCGAGTAGTCCTTGCGCGATCCTTCTAATCCGTAGCTGTGGCGAATGTTATAGACGTATTCTTTGTCAAACTTTTGATTGCTCATTTTCTTGGTGAATTCGCTTCGCCAAAACATCAGGTTCTGCTCCACCGACAAGCCGAGTCCTTTGAGAAACAAACGGTACTGCACGCGACCATCATATTTCAAGTGGTGGTGTTCACGCAATTTGTCGTGCAAGTGCTGCATGCAGAGCGGGAAAAGGCGGCGTTTGGCTAGTGAATCAATCGTCTCCAGCGACACGAAGACCCGCGAAAAAGGATTCTTGCGCTTGTGAGCAAGACGCGTTTGATGCTGCTGGTTGAGTTCTCGACCAAGTGCGATCAGTTCCTCCACGACGGGTTGCAGTCGAGCCAAATCCTCCCTTTGCTGCAAGGGCCTTGCACGTCGAAGTGTGTTCATTGCCTGGCGAAGCTGGTTGCGAAAGTGATGCATCGCCACCCAAATCATTTGGTTGGGTGGCACCAGGCACAATCCTCGCCGCATGATGACTTGGCGCTGACGAACCAGTTCGCTCGCATGCTGGAACGGCACGAGATACCGCACCTTGTCCTTTGCAGCCATTGTTCCGACTTCTGCGTGCGCTTGGACGATCCTTTCACTGGTGGTTTCATACGGATACCGCACTTGCGCGAGATCCATTAGCCACTGCACCAGTTCGGACCCGTCCGGGTCATGTCGTGCAGCAGAGATCCATTGCAGCGCCAAGAGTTTGGCTTCGGACTGCACCAACCACTCCATCTCGTCTGGTTCACTGGTACAAAATGCCAATCGAAGGGCGTAGTGAGACACATTGTCTTGATGGGAATCGTGCAGCCAGGTGTTGGCGGCAATGAGATTGCCCAACCATTGACGCCGCAATTGTTGCTGTCTGTCGTCTGTTTCACGAAGACACTGATGCAAAGTAGACGTCTGCTGCGTTATTTGGCTCAAAAGTCGAAGTCGACGAGCGCCGAAATCTTCCAAATCACTCAACGACACGACTTCTTGTGGCGCTTGGCGACTGTGATGCCAACTGGTGAGGATGGTGGCATTGATGGGAGCCATAATGGTAATACACAATTCAGTGACCCACCCTAATGCTTTATGCACCCTTGGAATCTCATCATGTCTGTTTTGACCAATCATCGAGTGACTCGCACTGAGTTTGGTCCAATCAGAGGTGCGTACAGTAGTACAGTGGTGCATGGGAAATGGAATCTTCAATAATGGGGTGTTATTAAACACCTCCACCTCGCTTTGGTTGGTGCTTGACGTCGCATTTGGAGTTGCGATTGGCTTCCTGAGTGATGCCACCGATCTACCACTCACAGTATGTGCCAATGGATTACAATTGAAACCATATGAATCGTAGGACATGACGTCATTGAAGCTGCAGCAACCTGCTTGAAGCATGGGTTGGGTCTGTGTGAGGGGGGGGGGTGCCAGACAGAAGTCACCGAGAGAAAGAATGAATGTGGTGGCATTGAAACGTTACGAGCGCGATTATCCTGGTTGCAGAGCAAAATGGGATGGAATAGCAAAAAGCCTCTAACTCAGACTCCCATCATTCCTATCCATTCGACCGCCATTCAGTCCCAATGAAAGAAGTCACCTACTGGTACACCATCATTCCTTGGGTTCTCGGCCAACACCAGTTTTTGCAACCGGTATGGAATGACCATCACTCTGTTTCGTTTCAGTTAGAAAACCCTTGCAATCAGGAAAGAACATTTTTGTGTCATGTTCTGAAGGTCTCCGACTGGAAGAAGCTGCAAGTCTCCAAGTCCCCAACGCCGTCGCCTGTCAAAGCGCAATCAGACAGATCACTCGAGACAAATGGAACAAGAGTCGAAGGAAGCGGAAGGCATCGACGTGTCGGTCGGCAATTCCGTCGATGGCGCCGTCTATTCCATTTCCATCGATCTCACCAGGTCAGTTCCACCCCCATCAGCAACGTCTGCATCCCCCATTTCACCACCGGAAGCTCGTGAATCATGGGGCACGCTTTTCGACTGTTTGTGGCTCATGTGGCTCACTCGGATGACATGTATGTGGATATGAACGCGCTGTGGTATACAGCAGAAGCTCTTTTGATGAATTCCAACTGGCCATCGCTCAACATAGCGCCATCGCTGCCCCCGACCAGATTCTGCTCTTTGGGCCGCCGTTTGCGCGACTTGATCCTCGTAAAGGACTCGAGTGTCTGTTGGAACATAATGGGGTTTGTGGTCGTTTCCTTGCCTTTTGAAAACGCCGGATTGCTGTCTGACTCCTTTGTGCTTTGGTTAGTCTACCAAAAGAGTGTTTTTATACGATCGTCGCATGCTCTCGGAGGCAGAACCGCAACTTCCCCGCATTGAACTGGATGTCGACGAGGTGTCACGTAAGGAGTCTCTATCTCTTTTTTTTCTCTCTCTCTCTCTCTCTCTCTCTACATGTGTGCTTGTCTTGGTGCGTGGATAGCTGATCGCTATGTGGGTCTTTGTTGAACAGCGCCGGAGATGCCACCTTTGACTTCTGAGAGCTTTGGAGCACTCGGAAGTGGCAACATGCACCCTCTATTTCGCGCAGTGGCCGAATTTGAATCGTATTTCCACAAGCATTACTATGAAAGCGAGCTGTTGGATCGTACTGTGGACGCCAAACTTCGCGCGTGCTCCAAATGTGCCAGTGAGCTGACTGTGCAATGTGAGGCCATTGATGCAGCCATCTCCAACCTTGAAATGTTTCAAACGTCGATGACACGGCATTTCCGACCGTTTTGGGAAGATTTTGAACTCACCAGCGCCAAACACGAGAGCTTATTGAGCAATTTTGACACATATTTAGAGACTCTGGCGAGCATTTCGCTACATCCTGCTCTTGCAAGCGATGATCGCAAGAAACTGGTCGATTGCATTCCCGTGGACCGTGAAAGAGACTGGCAAAAGCAATGTGCCCAATCTCACGCACATGTCAAGGCCCAAGTGGAGGCCCTTCGATTGTTATTTCAAGAGGTTCAGGCGCAAGTGGACACGATTGTGGCTTCCAAAGAAGTGATCTTGGGTGAATCCTCGCGCACAAGAGAGCAGCTGCAGTCTATGAAACAGAAAGCGCTCGCGCAAAGACAGAATGTCACCTCGAAGCTGCAGAAAAACTTTGCGTTTGTAGTGGAAAAAGTTCGTGAAACCTCCGAACAATGCGTCAGCGAAAGTGGTGGTGGGGTCAACAATGCCCATTCCATGCTGCTTCAGTCTACAGCTGCCTTGGAAGTGTGTCGAAGTGTGGACGAATTGTACCGCCAACAGTGCGACCATTTGTTTCCTTCGGTGGCAACATTTGAGGAGGAAGTACAGAGCTTCGTGGATTCCCTAATGAAACAGAAGCAAACGGTGGCATCCACGGTACATTCCCAGATGCGTCGTATCTCGGTGGCCCAGTCACGCATTCGAGACTTTGAAACATCACTGAGCATGCTCAGAGAAGCGCATAGTGTCCAAAAGAAGCATTTTGGAGAACTGGAGCATCTGGAACGACTTCCCGAAGCCTATGAGGCATGTTTGAAGGAAGTGACTCGAAGACTTCGCTATGGCCGAAGATTTGCAGAACGGATCGAGTCGATGGCCGAAGAGCTGGCGCATCTTCGAGAAGAAGAAGTGCACCATCGAGAGGAGTTTTTGAGAGAGTTTGGGCTGCATTTGCCACGTGATTTTGTGCCGGGGTTGGCAGAAAAGCCGTCACACTGTGAATTTCGCATGCGTCCTTTTGATCAGGTGAGTTTTGTTTTTGCTGGAATGGATCTTCCTTCTGGGGCTGATTAGATTTGGAAAACCAGAACTTGCCCCAGATTGAGGATATGGATGACACGCCGAGTGATCACAGCAGTGGCCATGTCCAACCGAACGTGCAAGAGTTGCAAGTTGATCTGGAGGCATATCGCAAGCGTTGTGAGGAATTAGAGACTCGTCTGGCGGAAATGTCGGCCGAGTTGCAAAAGAAAGATTCACCATGTTCGGACAGTCTGGACAGCTGTGGATCCATTTCCGCGTCCAAAGCGAGCGGGCGAGAAGAGGAGAGTTCTTGTGAGATCCCACTGGTGCTAGCGCTCACTGGTGCAATGACCAATTCGGGCGAAGCAGACAGTCGAAATAGCAATGGCAACAATGGTGCCGATCGACGACCAGCTACCATTCGTGCAGCAGCAGCTGCGGCAGCAAACAACAGGTCAACGGTGGCAAGTTGGCAGAGCAGCAGCAATCCTTCTGGCGATCTAGGTGATTTAGAAGCCGAGCTGCGCAAGTTACAGTTGGAGAACCAGCAGCATGTGCTCAATGCCGCTGCGTTTGAAGAAGAGATTCAGCAACTGGTGGAGAAGAAGGAATCGTTGGAAGGAAAACAATCGCAGCTTCAGCATACCCTGCAGTCGTTACGGTACAGTGTGGGCATTCAGCGGTCGTCACTGTTCAAGATTCTCGAGATGCTGGGCTTTTCCATGGATAGTGAGAAAGAAATGACGCTGGAGGAATACCTCAACGCCGAAATGGACCAAATCATCACCAGAATTGAGCAATTGACTCGCCATGCACAAGACGCGTTGGTGGCGACATGTGAGTCTGCAAGTGAGCTGGTCGAAAAAGCCAAAGACAATTCGAGTGGCGAAGACGAATGCTTCAAGATCTCGTTTCAGAGTTTTGATGTCAACGACCTGGCGTTGTTTTTGCCAACTTCGGCACCGGGAAGCGACATGAAGCGTGTGTACCTGGCGTTCCATTTGAATTGTCCATATCGCTTTCTGTCGGAAGAATCGATCTCTTCGTTCAGCAATTCGGGCAAAAAGTGAGTGGCGTCGGTTTGGTAGTATGATGTGTTGCATTGGGTTAACGCGAGGTGCTGGATGTGGACAGGTTTCCCGATTTCGTGTTGGGTCGCATCGTGTTAATTGACGAACAACTCGCGACCGAAACGTACAATCCCTTCTCACTACAGCCAGGAACCGTGTTTTACATCCTCACCGTCACTACGTTGGAAGAGAGTTAACACAACAAACAAAAACGTATGGGGAGAACGCAGAGAACAGCCAATTTGTAGAAGTATGACCAGTTAACCCGTAAAAAGCCCCACCCCAAGAGGTCTCATCGGTTGAGTTGACAAACAACACTCAAGTGTGGGTTTGTGTGTGGACCACACGACTCGTCTTGTCTTGGTCGTGTCGCATCGAAGAGCTCTTGGAAGTGTCGCAAGTCGGCGGCGTTTTGAGCTCATTCGTGTTGAGCTCATTTGGTGTTTGGGGCGACAGCGGCAGGCAGACAGCATGTCCAAGAACTCCCAGAGTCAGACAGCACCAGTGGCAACGGCAATGGCAACGGCCCAGCGATTTGACCAAGAGTTCAAGAAGTATAGTTCTCGTCATGTGAGTGCTTTGGGTTGCTTGGTGGTGTTGCTTCGGAGCTCACTTGTGGATTGATTTGACTATGGATCAAGTCGAGTCAGGGCGCTCGTGCAGTGGCCATGGCCAGAGCAGAACTTGCTCGATGCCGAGCTTTGCTCTGGCAAGACGACAAGCTGCAAAACGCGGCCATCTCCGAAAGGCGCATGACAACAACCCAACGCCAACAACTTGAAGCGAAAATCAAGCAATTGGAGCAAGCGTTGGACCAGTTTCATCATGCGGTCGCCAACACCAACGTCACCAAAGCCATGTACGAGACAAGTCGGTGATGATCGGGACCCCTGCATCTACAACTGGTGACTGACTCATTTGGCATCCCTCATTTGCGCTGTGTATGTCTCTGTGGATCCCGTTCAGTCTGATGTGCGTGTTGCTCGTGTTTTTCCTACTTGTAGTGTTCTTTCAACCGTGGCGGAAGGTTGTAGACACCTATTTCTTTGGATAGAGAGGGCCGACGAACAAGGTGGAAGTGCATTGTACTAGTTCAATGGAATTGGTATCGTTTATACTTATACAGATCGTTCAACGGATCGATTCTGGTGCCGTGGTCTCGTCAACGCGATGGAGACCACGCCACTCAAGATGCCGGCCCGTTTACCGCCCACTGACAAGCCAATCTCAAAAAACTGGGGCCCGGCAATCTCATGGCAGAACCCAACAATGCCTTGCCCAAGACTATTGCCTGACAGCGTCTGCACCTTGATCGCAAGGTGGCGACTCGAACTCGGACATGTCAGTGACGTGTGGCGAATGCCCTTGCGAATAAACTCTGTCCAGGATGCTGAAGCCGTCGAGGACCTCAGAGACTGCTCAGTGTGGCTATTGCCTGCAAACATTCCATTGCGTACGACGTCGGCCACCTCGTGCAGTTTGCGCTGTTCAGAGAAAATGTCTTCAGAAGGAAGTGGGAACACCACTGAGACGCTCACTTGCTTGGCATCAATGCTCTTGCTGTCTGAACAAACGAACTGGGTGGTTCCCCACAGTTCTGTGTGGGCACTCAAGTGCTCACCGGTTCCTGAGGACCACACGAGTGAACTGTACTGCAGACAGATGCAGCAGTCATACACACCAGCCAGGTCCTTCACGCGTTGAACATACGCCACCGACTGACGATACAACTCCAATGGCTTGCAACAACGATCCACCACCAACTCAAATACGCCATTCACCGGTTTGTGATCCGACACGTCCACTTGCTCACAAGAGCTGTACGATACACAGCGGAGTCGATCGCGACAATCGGACAACGATCGGAAGAGAATGCGATCGGTGTAGGACGGCACACGTTGGCCCGCGCCTTCTACTTCTGTGGAGAAGCACTGAGTCACTTGTTCCAGATTCCAACTGGAAGCCGCATCGGACGGGAGATGGGTGCCGCGAATGCGACGAAAGGTGGGAGGAAAGCTAATCTCGGGTTCTTCAAATCCGTAGAGCACTTGACCGGATCGCAGATAGTACGTGAGTTCGTCGTGCACAAGGAGCTTGGACCAGATACGCTGTTTCTCACGCGCCATTTGACTGTCTGGGCCAATCTGATTGCTATTACTGCCACCGGTCGTGTTCTCCGAAGATAGAGATGCCAAGGACAAAACACCCAATGAACCACTTCGATCGCTCGATCGCGAGCCCCGCTGGACGCGTTGCAGCAGGCACGGAGAGCTCGATGGAGAGAAGCGCGAGTCCTGCAAATGCACTTGCTCTTCGCGAACTTCTGTGAGCAATTGCAGAACCTGAAGAGGAGATTGAAGCCGATTCCCAAGAGCGAGACGGTAGTTGAGATCGCCCAGAAGAAACGTGTGGTGGTGAATCAATGGGAACTCAAGACCGACATCATCGACGTTAAGGTGGAGCTGTTCGAGAATGGCGGCGAGGTCCTGGTTCCGACGAGAAGCTTTGGACTTTCCCTGTGGGTCACACACATACACTCGACCACAATGAGAATGTACTCCAGGGGATAGCGCGATCGAACCGATGGACAGTTACCTTGGAATCCGAAGTCAAGTGGCAAGCAACAAACGCCAAAGAGGTGTCGTAGTATCGAAAAGCAAACCCGACAGCTCCCTTGTTCGATGCTCGACCCAGAACCAGCGATTTGCCACGATTGACCTCTTGTTGCGCGTGTGTCGGCATGAAGAATGCTCCGTTGTTCACGTCTTCCGCTTTGACATATACGGTGAGCGCAATGTGCCCATGGTACCCCAGGGCTGTTGCGCAATTGCCGATCTCACGACTAAACTGGTTGTATTTGACCACTTCTTTCGTGCTGTTGCCGCTGCTGTCGACATGGTCGTTTGTTTGAATGTGGTCGAGGATTTTGCTGCGCAGTTCACCAAGCTGCAAACACTCTTGAACGCCAATCACATAGATATCGAAGCCTCGAGGAATCCAATCGTTCTGTCGGCAAAGAATGTTGTGCAGCATGGAACAGGGAGTCGTCAGTGTCGAACAAACAGGTAGGTTTACACACGAGCCAAACGAATGGCATACCAGTGAGCATGATTTGACTTTGGCTTCACCCATGTTGAAGGTGGAAACGAACACATTGGCGGGATCGACAAAGAGAGAGGTCTTGTCCTTCTGGCTGGCGTTTGTTTCCGTGAGCGATCGGTACACCATGGGAGATGCGAGCGGCTTGGAACACTCTGGATTTGGTTGTCGGCGATGGATCGCTTTGCGCATCGCCGTTAGGAGACCACCATAAATCACGGCGTTGGCAAGCCCTTGAAGCGCCAGTGAGACCTGCATGATCAATGCTAATGCAAAAGTGTGTTTGACGCCAAGCATTTCAACGGCTACGTGCACGACAGAAGATTTTAGTAGGGTCCATTGAGCAGGGAAAAAGACGCTTTTAAGTGGTCATCCACCTCGAAACAGCAAGCATGGCATCCAAAGAACAACAAAAGTCACGATGTAGACACGTAGCTTGAAGCAGACCATGGACAGCGATTCCATGGCTTCGGCATTACCATGACTGTGATCATCGGCCACGACATGAATCGATAAGATTTGGTGATTTCAGAGGACAGCAACGGATTGTCGCAACTGTGCATACGCCTCACCTGCGCGCTCGACGTGCCAAATGCGATTGGGTCAAAGTCAAAACGACGCAAATGTACGTCAGAGCCGCCAGAATCCAAATGAATAGCGCGACCGGGTAGTATTTGGTGTTGGCCACCCAGCAATAAAAGGTAGCATCGCCAATCAAATCAGCTATTTGCAAGACCACGAGCACGAGTCAGCGCTCAACTCTCAATGCACCATTTACATCGAGAGCATTGGCTAGGCATCACTTTACCTGATACAAATGCCAGTCCAAGTGCCAGGGATGGCACAATGCAGAGTACCAGGTACCACTTGAAGCGCTTTTCCATTTTCTCGGGACTGTCGCGGCATACGATCCATCGATACAAGTTGTGGGCCATAAACGACATCCAGATGAACACTACCGAGCGTACAACCCACAAACAAGTTGGTCTGTGAGCCTCAATTGGTCATGAGCTCGTGGCTCGTGGCCTGGGTCTGACTCACGCATAGTTCCAAAAGAGATGATCGCGGCACCCTGGAGATTGCAAGCCCGTGGATGTCCGATCGTGACTCTTCCCAGCGGCTTTGGCACCATATACAAAATATCCAGAACCGCCAACACCGTGACCATGCGACGCGTCGTCGAAAACTTCTCCTGGGCGCAAAAGCGGCGCCATTGGTGCCACAGAATGTAAATGCATCCGATCAACGACAGCGAACTGAATCGACATCCAACGATACATCACAGCACGAGTAGACACGACACACAACATTGTGAACTCACCATCCGGTTCTTCCCATCAAGACTGTCGCTTGTACAACAAACACAACAACGCGAGCGGACTCACCTGACGGCAATCACAACGATTCGCAGAGTGCGCACTTCATCCTCTGTGAGTCGGGTGGTTTTGGTTATCATCCGTCCCTCAATTCCTCCTCACTCGACCCAAGCGTGTGGAGGATCGTCGCTTTTGCCCAACCAGTCCAGAGGCGAGTTTGCCACAAATGCTGGTCGGTCTTCCTCCCGTAGGCTGTGCAAATGGAGACAGCACTGAACCATGCAATTCATTCACAGCTGGTACTTCGTTTTACTTATCACTGGCGTTGGGAAGGGTGTCGTACCACTTCCATCTGAAGAACTCGATGGGCATGGGAAGGGCAAAGCGTGTCAAAAGAGTCAAGAGACATTCAGAAGAAGCCCTTTGGCAACTGTTGACACCATGCCATCTGCTTGCGCTCTTTTTCTTTCCTTTCTTTTTTGTTGTAGTTGTTGTTGAAGCTCCATTCAAACAGGGTTTGCAAGCGAGTTACAAGACTCATCCTCATGGACTCGTATGACTTCAAAAACAGATGGAGAACCAGGCAGAACAACAAGTTCGCACCATCTGGACACCAGAGAACACATGGACACATATGCACAGTGCAGGTAGGACGTAGGCTTGCTTTTGTTAGGACAGTTTTAGTCTGATGCTTGCGTGGTTGCTGACTGACTGACTAGCTTGGTTTTGCTTAGAGACGGAAAGGGATGCAACCACCTCACGCTCTTCCGCAATGAAACATGCATGTGGTCGTTCATAGGTTTGGGTTGCTATCTGCGCCAAATGGCCGAGTTTCAAGGTTAGTATCTGGAAATGTCTGCTCCTCCATCGCCCGCAAGGTTTGGGTCGTTCGACGAGATGAACCTCCATTGCCTTCCTGTCAGTCGCGCCTTCGACTTGCGTGGTAGGTCCAGTTGATATCATTCTATTATTCATTTACTTTGTTTTCCTGTTTTACAAACGACAGCATCGAGATCGCGTCAACCCGATCGAGACAACGCCACTCATTCTGCCAACCAGACTTCCCCCTACCGACAACCCAATCTCAAATGATTGCGGCCCCTCCACATCATGGCAAAACCCCAACACACCCTGACCCAAACACTTGTTGGAGGCCGTGTGCACCTTGATGGCAATGTGTCGACTCAAATCGGGATAAGTCAGCGACGTATGGCGCATGCCTTTGCGATGAAACTCGTTCCATGAGGTTGTTGTGGTGACGTTCTTGAGTGCCTGGTTTGGATGGCTCTTGTTGGGGAACATGCCATCCGTCACCGTGTCGGCCATCTCATGCAGTTTGCGCTGTTCAGAGAAAATGTCTTCAGAAGGAAGTGGGAAGACCACCGACACATTCACCAGTTTGGCATCAAGTAGTTTGCCGTCTGGACACACAAAACTGGACTTGCTCGTCCCGGTGTTGCGCTCTGTCTTGTGAACATGTACTTCGTCTCCCGTCTTGGGAACCCAAACGAGTGAACCGTACTGCAGACAGATGCAGCAGTCATACACACCAGCCAGGTCCTTCACGCGTTGAACATACGCCACCGACTGACGATACAACTCCAATGGCTTGCAACAACGATCCACCACCAACTCAAATACGCCATTCACCGGTTTGTGATCCGACACGTCCACTTGCTCACAAGAGCTGTACGATACACAGCGGAGTCGATCGCGACAATCGGACAACGATCGGAAGAGAATGCGATCGGTGTAGGACGGCACACGTTGGCCCGCGCCTTCTACTTCTGTGGAGAAGCACTGAGTCACTTGTTCCAGATTCCAACTGGAAGCCGCATCGGACGGGAGATGGGTGCCGCGAATGCGACGAAAGGTGGGAGGAAAGCTAATCTCGGGTTCTTCAAATCCGTAGAGCACTTGACCGGATCGCAGATAGTACGTGAGTTCGTCGTGCACAAGGAGCTTGGACCAGATACGCTGTTTCTCACGCGCTACAAGCACGCTCTCGTTGTCAGGTCTGCATGGACCACTGCTGTCGTTGTCGCTTTGCGGAGCAGACACGGCAGAGGTCGTTTCGACACGATCGACGCCCATGGGTACACAAAGCGTCTCGTCGTGACTCACATCGGTGATCAGCTGGAGAACCTCTTGAGGGGTTTTCGAAGGGTTCCCAAGCGCGAGCCGATAATTGAGATCGCCCAGAATGAAAGTGTGGTGATGAATCAATGGAAACTCACAACCGACATCGTCAACATTGAGGTTGAGTTGTTCGAGAATGGCCGTGAGGTCCTGATTGCGACGTGATGCTTTCGATTTCCCCTGCGATCGAGCGCGTTCGTCAGTGTCGTACGATCCCAACAAGGTGTCGCCAATGAGAATTGCTTCACCTTGCAATCTGAAGTCAAGTGGCAAGCGACAAATGCCAGGGAGGTATTGTAATACCGAAAGGCGAATCCAACTGCACCCTTGTTGGATGCACGACCAAGCACAAGCGAAATGCCGCGATTAACCTGCACACCATATGGTCAGCTTGGATGAGATCGATCTGTGCTGTAGGAATCTTCCACAAAAGCATCAACCCACCTCTTGTTGGGCAGTGGTTGGCATGAAGAAAGCGCCACTGTCAACATCTTCCGACTTGACATACACCGTGATGGCAATATGACCATGGAATCCCAATGCTGTGTTGCGGTTTCCAATCTCACGAGTAAACTGGTTGTATCTGGAGGTCAGACCGTGTTTCTCTTTGGGACCGGACTGAATGTGACGAAGAATCTTGCTGCGCAAGTCGCTCAGTTGCAGGCATTCTTGCACGCCAATCACATAGATGTCGTATCCTCGTGGGATCCATTGCGCCTTTTGGTCAAAAGCACAAACCAATATATACAAATGAGTTGCATCACATCAATCACAAACGATGAGGTCGCCAGGATGCTTCATGTCTGGTCCTGACACCAGTTCCTGCGTGCTCGTACCAAAGCTGTAGATGAGAGTCTGCTCTGGCCTAGATTGAACGTCGACACGAAGATCCTAGCCGAGTCGTGAAAGATTCGTTCTTGGCTCGAGTTGAAATCAAAGTCCGAGGTGCGAAAGAACGACGGTGACAGCAGCGTTTTGTAATTGTCGGTCGATTTGTTGGCTTTGTTGCGTGCGCCTTGGATTGCTTTCCACCAAGCTGTCAGCAAACCTCCATAGGTCACCGCATTCACCAGACCCTGAAGACTGAGCGTGGCTTGCATGATGAGCGCGAGTGTGAAGGTCGGCGGTTGGCCAAACATTTCAAAACCTATATACACAGTTGGCACCCACACCCACATGGCCTATCAGAGGCTGCTTCTTCAAACCTGACGGCTGCGCTTCACTCACAACGAAAGACCAAGGAAGGCAGCCACAGCAACACAAATGCGACCATGTAAGTGCGCAATTTGAAGCTGACCATTGAAAGGGATTCCAAAGCGTCGGCGTTTTCTTGGCTAATGCGAGTCATTGAACAAACCCCTGGTTAGCAAACCAAAGCAGACTGATGTGGAGAGAAAGAATGCTTCTGCTTACGTCTGGGCGCGCTTCGTCAGGTGTGATTGAGTGATGCACAACAGCGCACAGACGTACACCATCGCGCAAATGAGCCAGGAGACCAGTGCCAGTGGGTAATAATCGGGGTCTGATACCCAGCAATAAAAGGTCGCATCGCCAATCAAGTCGGCTAAACAAGCAAGTTCATCAGTGCGTGAGCTCCAAAGTGTGGTCTTGCCACGAAAAAAGCAAGCGCACGCCCACCGACGACAAACGCGAGACCAAGCGAAGCGCATGGCACGATGGAGCACAATAAATACCACTTGAAGCGGTTCTCCAGTTTTGTCTGGCTGTCACGACACACGATCCAGCGGTACATGCTGTGGGCCATCGCTGACGTCCAGCAAAAGACTGCGCAATCAACATCATCATCATCATCATCATCATCATTCGATCCATATGCGAATGAGTTTCTCATACTGCTTCCAAGGGAGTCTTACTCATGGTGCCGGCCGAAGTGATCATGAATCCCTGGATCTGGCAGCCGACGCGATGGTCGATGGGTTTGCGTCCAAACATTTTGGTCGCGGTGTACATAAAGTCGAGAATCGCCAACACGAGTACCATGCGATGGGTCATGGAGACCTTTTGGTTGTCGCGAAAGACACGGTACTGGTGCAGGAGAATGTAGAAGCAGCCAGCAAGTGACACCGTGCTGTGGCAATGGACAACCCCATCCAACAATCAAAGACCCCAACAAAGACATCGTGAGCAGATCCTCCCAAAAAAGGACGGAGAACAGTGACTACGCGCACGAGAGCTCTCGCTTGCTCTCTTTTTTGTTTACCTGACCGAGAGGATCACCATCTGCACCACATGGGTCTCGTGGGGCGTCAGACTCGCCCGAGCCATCGACGCTGGCGCACTGGGCATTGAACCACCGCGCGTTCGGTGCCTTCTTGCTTTCAACAACCGACGCCAAAAGAGAATCCAACCCGAACGAATGAAACGGCTTGCGCCGAGGATGGAGGAATGGGTGGGTGGACTGACTGACTGAATGAACGAATGAATGAATAAACGAATGGAACGGACGTCAATCGCTCGACCAACTCGAATCGTCGTGACGAAGACGATGGATGACACGGGTCGACCACGACGAGTTACTGTCGTTAGTATCGAGTCCTTGTCGTTGTCGTCGTCGTCCTCGTGCTCCTGCTCCTGCTCGCTTCCTTCCCCGTTCCTTCCGTCACCTCCAAACAAACCAACCAGATGCCCAACGCACCAGAGCAGAGCCAAGCGGACCAGCCAAAGAAAGAGCTCACCAGACTGAACCGAAAGAGGGCGGCCAAGCGGTCGAGAGAAGGTCCCGACTTCTTTTTTTCTTTTCTCGTTTGGCTCATGTGCTGCACGTGCGAGACGCATCATGCCAAAGGGTACAACTGGCACCGTACACCCTTCTGAAACGAAAGAGCCGTGGTACGGTACCCTGTCAGCAAACCACTTGCGCCCACTGAACTTATTCCATCGCTTTGTCGTCGTCTTCTTCTTCTTCGTCTTCTTCTTGTCACGGGGGACGGATCACACACGCAGCCCATCAATGCATCCATCCCGCTCCCCCGCCTCTCCGCCTCTCCACCTCTCCACCTCTCCACCTCTCCACCTCTCCACCTCTCCACCTCTCCGCCTCTCCACCTCTCCGCCTCTCTGCTCCCCACGCGATCCTGGGCGCGCGCTTTTGACCGAGTGCCGCGAGGATTATTCTAGGACATGCGCACTGTTAACACTCGCCGAACGACTGGGACACTGCATGTTAACAGAATCGTGGCATGTGCGCTTTCAAACTTGACAGATGACAGCTGCTTTCGTCAACTCTCATGTCGCGTCGTGCCTCCCTGCCAGTCAAAAGATGAAGAACCCCGTCGCAAGCAAGCAGTGGACAGGAACCCAAACAGGCGCCGCGCGCGTGCGTGCCATGGATGTTGTGTGGTGCTTTGAGGAGAGCTTTGTCTATTGGGTTCTTGGCCAATTGAATATTATTACAGTTGCGATGACTCGTTTGGTTTTGGGGTCGAGTGCGTTCGCGTGTTGCTGGTTCTTCTAACTATCTTACAGAAATCGCGCAAACGAGCGATCATGATAGTGAGGTTTCGTCAAGGTGATCGAGACCACGCCACCCAATCTTCCCACCAAACGTCCGCCCATCGAGACTCCGATCTCAAACGATTGAGGACCATCCACTTGATGTGAAAACCCGACCACGCCCTGCCCCAAACATTTATTGGAAGCCGTGTGCACCTTGATCGCAATATGTCGACTCAAACTCGGACATGTCAACGACGTGTGCCGCATACCACGGCAAATGAACTCCTTCCATGAAGTCAAAGCAGTCACATTCTTCAGCGCATTGTTTGGGTGGCTCATGTCTGGAAACATGCCATCCGTCACCGTGTCGGCCATCTCATGCAGTTTGCGCTGTTCGGAGAAAATGTCTTCAGAAGGAAGTGGGAACACCACCGACACATTCACCAGTTTGGCATCAAGTAGTTTGCCGTCTGGACACACAAAACTGGTCTTGCTCTTCGATGATTTGTTCTCCATGCCACATGCATTCAACTGCTCGCCAGCGGCAGAGTACCAGACAAGTGAATTATACTGCAGACAGATGCAGCAGTCATACACACCAGCCAGGTCCTTCACGCGTTGAACATACGCCACCGACTGACGATACAACTCCAATGGCTTGCAACAACGATCCACCACCAACTCAAATACGCCATTCACCGGTTTGTGATCCGACACGTCCACTTGCTCACAAGAGCTGTACGATACACAGCGGAGTCGATCGCGACAATCGGACAACGATCGGAAGAGAATGCGATCGGTGTAGGACGGCACACGTTGGCCCGCGCCTTCTACTTCTGTGGAGAAGCACTGAGTCACTTGTTCCAGATTCCAACTGGAAGCCGCATCGGACGGGAGATGGGTGCCGCGAATGCGACGAAAGGTGGGAGGAAAGCTAATCTCGGGTTCTTCAAATCCGTAGAGCACTTGACCGGATCGCAGATAGTACGTGAGTTCGTCGTGCACAAGGAGCTTGGACCAGATACGCTGTTTCTCACGCGCAATCATCAGAATATCATTGTCACACTGGGAATGACTGCAGTTGATGTCGTCAGAAGGGTTTCCAGGGATCAAAAAGAATGAGTCCGGAGGGGACGCGAGCTGCAGTTCCTCGTCGTGCGCTTCAGCAATCATCTGGAGAACTTCCTGGGGTGATTTCATCGGGTTTCCTAGCGCGAGTCGATAGTTGAGGTCGCCCAGAATGAAAGTGTAGTGGTGGATCAATGGAAACTCGAACCCGACATCGTCAACATTGAGGTTGAGTTGTTCGAGAATGGCTGCCAGATCCTGATTACGACGCGAAGCTTTGGTTTTTCCCTGTGATCAGAGCGTTCCTCTTGAGTCAGCTTGATGGAGAAAGGCACTGAACAGTTCTCATAATCTCGACAAGACACACCTTGGCATCGGAAGTCAAGTGACAGGCAACAAACGCCAAAGAGGTATCGTAGTACCGAAATGCAAATCCGACCGCGCCTTTGTTCGATGCTCTTGCAAGCACCAGTGACTTGCCACGGTTGACCTCTTGCTGAGCACTCGTGGGCATGAAGAATGCGCCGTCTTGAACTGCATCGGTGCGCACATACACGGTGATGGCAATGAGGCCATGGTAACCTAGCGTCGTGCTGCAACTGCCAATCTCTCGACAGAACTGGGTGTACTGCAGTGCGCACTGGTCCGATTCCGGATCGGCACTTTGAATGTGGTGTAGAATGTACGCTCTTAGCTCCGTCAGGTGCATGCATTCCTGGACACCGATCACATATATGTCGCAACCTCTCGGGATCCACTGAGACTGCGCATCCATCAACAATGGACAAGAGTGTTGTTAGCCAGTCATCGAGCAACGTTGAGAGCTTGCGATCATACCAGTCGACCAGAGTGTCTGCTCTCGCCCATGTTGAAGGTTGACACGAAGATCTTGGCTGTCGACTCGTCTTCTTCAGAAGACTCGGTGCTTTGTTTTTCCGAAGTGCAAAATGAGATCGGCGAAGCCAAATCCTTGTAGTCTCCAGTGGTTGTTTTGGGTCGAGGACGACAAAAATGCTTCCAGCATGCAGTCAAGAGACTGCCATAAATGACTGCGTTGACGAATCCTTGGATACTCAGCGTCGTCTGCATGATCACAGCGAGCCAAAATGACGGATCGGCACCACACATTTCCATCGCTACCAACCCACGTCATTGAATCAACACAGGGAAGGAAAATGCGAGTACCGTGTCAACACCATTGAACCCACCTCTGTAGATCAATGTGGGGGTCCATAGTAAAACGAACGTCAGCATGTATGATCGAAGCTTGAAGCTGATCATCGACAGAGACTCGAGCGCTTCGGCGTTGCCTTGACTACGGTGCAAGTGGCAATCGTGGAGCGCATCAGTTGACGTCAAGACGTAAAACCCGCGGCTGGTGTACTGGTGTACTCACGTGTAAGCTCGTTCCGTCAAATGGGAATGCGTAATGCACAGCAGTGCGCAAATGTAAACCAATGCAACAATCAACCACGGGTACAACGCGAGTGAGTAGTATTTCGGGTCCGAGACCCAGCAATAGAAGGTCGCATCGCCGATTAAGCCAGCTACAGGCCATTAAGATCTCCGTCAATCAGACGCAACCAACGTATCGGGCAGCAATGGACTCACCGAACACAAATGCCAAAGCCAAGGCAATGGAAGGAACGATCGTGATCAACAAATACCACTTGAACCTCTTCTTGAGTTTGGCTTCGCTGTCCCGACACACGATCCAGCGGTACAAACTGTGAGCCATGGAACAAGTCCAAAAGTAGACTATTGATGCCGGCACCACAACAAAACCGTCAGTCTTGGCAGCGTTTAACAATCGCTCATGCAACACGACTCCTTCTCACTCATGGTGCCGACCGCAATGATGGTTGCGCCCTGCCAATTGCAGGCCATAGGGTGATCAATTGGCATACGTCCAAAGGGTTTCGGAGCAATGTAGCAGATATCAAGAATTGCGAGCACGAACACCATGCGACGAGTCATGGAGAATTGCTCTTTGGCGCGAAAGAGTTGGAACTGATGGAAGAGAATGTAAAAGCATCCCAGCAAGGACAACATGCTGTCAATGGTGGCGCACGAGAAACAAACAAACATACAGAGGGTCAATCAGTATTCGCAACGAGTGCAAATTGCTTGCTGACTCACCTGGTCATCAGAATCAGCATGTGCACAATGTAAGCTTCCTCTTCAGTCATCCCCCGGGAGCTCGTCATGGTGCGCACACCCAGAGCCGGTGCACCACAACTTCAGGAATGCGCGTTGACGTTCTTGAGTCGGAGAGCGACCCCGTCCAACTGCGCCCAATCGAATCGCGCTGACGCGCAATCGAGAAACGAGAGAAGCAGCAGCGAACGGCGTGCGTCCTTCTGGTGGCGACAGAGGAACGACAAAAGAAATCCACCAGCCAACAGGAAACCGATTCGAACTTGAAACGGGCCAACAGCCGAGTTGACGCCTGCGCTCAGACCTCAAATTGAAACTCACGAAGCGACCAAAAACTGCAGCAGAATGACCCTGCAAAGAGCAAAACTGCTCGTTTTCTCTTTCAACTCCTCTTTCCACTCAGTGGACGAACCAGCCAACCAGCCAACAGAACAGGAACAAAAACAGAAAGCAAGCAGCTCCATTGACAGCCGTCACCGCATGTCACGAACAGCTCACCAGCTGGGCACATGGATAGGGCTCGAAGAGGTCAGAAAGGTCCAGTGTGTGCGAAAGGGTGTATAGTATACAGCTTGTGCTATGGGACATTACCAACTCATACTTTTTCGCAGTGAGCTGCCACACCTAAACTGAATCATCTCTTTCTGAACTATACGCGTAGGGAACGTATAGTTGAAGACGTGCTTCCCCAACAGTCATCGAATTGTACCCGAAGTGCAAGAACGGTTTGCGCTTGGTGATCCCGTCTGGAGAAGTGCTCCCCCCCCTTCAACGGGGTCAACAATCGCTCAGTTTCCTCGATCTTGCTTGCTTGCGCAGGTTCTTTCTGTCTGTCTGTCGGAGCGGAGCGAGGCGGAAAGGGAGTGGAGGAGAAGAGTTGGGATGAAAAGAAGCAAAAAACTGTTGTGTGTACTTGCACCCCAAGCAGGAGCTCGACAGTTTTGCAGGTTGAAATGCCACCAACATCACTTGGTGCTGTAAACAATCACCGCCGATGGAATACTTTACTATTCAATGAAGATCTCTAGTGGCTGCGTGGTGGGCTAAGTGCAATTGCTGGGTGATGGTTGGTAGGGGGTTGGCCCAAAATCCGGTGAGAATCAGATCTGATCCCGCGGTAGGTGTTCTTCCTCAGACAACTGATTCCATCCATTTGTTCAGCCAAAAGTCAAGCCAAAAGAACAGTCTCAACATGGTGGCGATCTGGCGCATTTGCGTGGCCATCACGTGCTTTTTGCTGGCCATTTTCACCAGCAAACCGCTTGTGACCACCCTATTGAACACCATCGTTGCTCGAGTGGGTGAAAGACTGAGGTAAACCCCGCGATTTCTTCGTTTTGCTCGTACACCAGCAACAAGACCAGGAGGAGGACTTTGGCTAGTGGTAACATGATGGTGGACTGACCGTGCGCAACCGCGTGGCTGGGCGAGTTCACTAGATGGGTGGTCGATGTGAAACACTACATGACTTCGTATCTCTCCTGGATCATCGGTCTGCTATGGCTTGTTGCGGCCGTGTGGGTGCTCGACCTCAACCAACAAGACTACATGGTACAAACGCTTCGGTATGTGAGCGCGTTCCCCATCATTTTGGGCACGTTCACGCTTCGCAAAGTGATCACCAATGTGAGTCTGAATGAATCCAATGCTGCAGCGATTTGAAATCTTACGAATTATAATCTCTAGGCATTCGTGCGGCATTTCAACTGGGACCGTCAGTCGGTCGACCACAACGCAAGGATCATGGTCGTGACGGAAGGAATCAGCGTACGTGGATCGAAACCAAAGCATCTTGTTAATTCTTTTTCGCTGTGCAAAGCATGGTGTGCTAATGAGACCCACGTGCTTTCTCCGTTGGCCAGTTTGTTTGCTTCATCATGATCGTCGTCGAAGGCTTCTACATCTTTTTCAACGCCAACAAACTCGCTAGCTTCCTGGTGTGTGCGCTCTTTGTGAATCTCGAGATACTACTGGTGTTTGCAAGTTTCACGCTGGTATGCAATTTGCTCCTCCTCTGCATAAGTTGTGGTTTTGTTGACAAGAGTCTGCTTTGCTCCTCAGCTCAAGAACCTCGCGATGGGAATATTCCTCATCTTTGCCGAACCGTTTCGAGTTGGAAGCTTCTGCAGCATTCGCTCGTTGACCGGGTACATCGAAGAAGTGTCGTTGGCATTCACCACAATGCGCCGGCAAGATGGATCACTGGTTATGTTGCCGAATGGATTTTTCGGGGATCACGCGCAACTGAACGAAAACTTGCGCGAAAAAGGGCGATATGAGTCACTGATCCAGTGTCATCCGTCAACGCCGCTTCACGAACTCCAGCTATTGGTGGAGGAACTGTCGATTGCTCTTCAGCATTATGCCGTCGATGCTGGTTACGCGAACGATGACACCATGCGCAGCACTTTTCGTGATTCCGGAAACTCGAGTGAACGAGACAGCAGAAACAGCGGGGATGCGGAGGGGAGATACCGTTCGACTTCGACGCAGTCTGTGTCTCGCGGATCGTCCTCGTTGTCGTTTTCGTCCGATTATTCATCACATCGAAGCCCCGTTTCCTCGCTTTTTAATGACAAGGCCTGCCAAGTGTTCATGAGATCCATGTACACCATAAAGGTGATCTTGCAGATCGATCGCGCGAAATTTGAGTCGGTGGAGACTGCCCAGTCCGAGGTGCCCGTGGAGTTGTGTCATCGATGGTTTCTTGCTGTTGACTGACAATGGTCCTCATTTGCAGATCAATCTTACTATCCTGGGATGCCTGCAGGATCTGCGTATCCAGGTTCACAATACATGAAGCATTTTCATATCGCTGCGACATCGGTTCGTTTGCGAAGCCGCAGAACGTTTCCATCACTTGCTGCTCGGTGCATCCCCAGTTGATCATTGAGAGACTCGAGATCAGAGGTCGTATGCATGATTGCTTGGTTGACAGTGGCCCCAACATCATGACGCACAAAGTCGTCTTTGCTCATTGTCTCTTGGAACGAAGGATGCGTTGTATTATCTTCTTGGTGTAGTTGAAGGTTCATGTCTTCCAACACCTGAATGACAGACAGCACCACCTAACCAAGAGAAAAGCATTGGAGGAATGAGCGAGTTGACCATTACTGGGTTCCTGCAACTGGCACACGTACCTCAGTTTTTTCCTGCAAACGAGGTTTCATATGTCTCTCTTGGGTGTAGAACACGACTTCCACCATAAAGGCTTCTATCATACTCACCCAAAAGCGCGTTGCGCCGACCGGATTCTTTGATTCATCCAGCGCATTCAGTTTATGGGTCTGATAAACGCCAAAGAAATCAACGGCTTTACGCTGTTTGTGTTGCACCAGCTTCAACAGACTCATTTTCGTTTTGGAGTGCGTTGTATTTCCATTCCGTTCCTTTGAGGAAACATTGGCCTCGCCCAGACCACTCGTCGACGAGTCGGCCGCCTTGGACGAGTTAAACTTCTGCCACAGCAACGTATCGACTCTCTGGATGAATAATCGCATTTGGGACGAAGAAGTCTGGTGACTCAAGTGCACGTGGATCGTACAACGCCGCTCCAGTGCTTTGGTCTGAATTTCCAAGCTGTTTTCCAGCAAAATGCCTGTCGGGAAAAACACCAGCGCCTTGTCGTATTGGCGAAGCGAAAAGCTCTGCAAATACATTTGTTCCACGACGCCTTCTCGGCCCTGGAAACGCACATGTAGTCCGCTTTTGATTTGCTCATCGATCAGCAGAATCAGTCCACCCATGACGTTTTTCAGCCATGTGTGGCCGCCCAACACTATAATCACTTCCAGACACAGCACTGTCACCAGCGTGATCTCGGACGTATCAAAGCCCGTCATGTCGGCCAGTTCGCCGAGAATCAGACCCGACGTGACCAGCGCCACCAGCAAGATCTTGATCACAGCGATGGTCTCGGTGATGATCATGACGCGACTGTAGTCGTCACGGGATTTAGTGCCGTCCCATCCTTTGAGTTTGATGATGGCCCACGTAAGGTAGTTGCAAAAGCAGACCACGACCCACACCAGTGTGATGCCCAGAAACACCACGCCAAGGCTGCCGATGGTCTCGTCCATGGTGACGGTGTTGAGCCACTCGCCAATGCCCATAAACGTTAGACTTCCCCACACCAACAGCACAAATACCACCCAGGACAATGGTTTGAGCAGCATTTTCTCAAACTGACGGATCCACACCACCAGATTCGGCAGCGCGCGGCGCAACAGACCCAAAGTGAACCGAACCACTTCGATGCGGAACACATAGGAGGCCACGATCATGGCGAAACCCAGCAAAATGCGCCAATTCAATGCCATGGTCGTGCTGACTTGCTTTCTTGCTCAGAAAACGTGGCTTGGACGTGGTGTGGCGCACATGACTCAGAAACCCACCAAATGGATCTTGAAGGGTTGCAAATGAATCAACAGGGAAAGGTCGACTTACTTTGCTTTCAACAGCCGACGATAAAAAAGAATCCGAAGAAGAACACGGCCTGCGCGTTCGATGGATGGAATTGAAGTCTACCCGAGCCATCGACACTCTGTGCAAACCAACCACTTCCAGATAGGACCTCCAAAGGGTTCATGGGGTGCAAGCATTCGATTTGATGTGGCTCAAATCAGACAACACCGAGAATACAAGGAACCTGATGTAATTCGTTCTTGCATTTTAATGCAATAAGCCCATCCTTTTAAGCTTCATCCTTCAAAGGATGGGCATATTTATCCGCTGTATGACCTCAGGTTATCCTTGTCATGAATACACACAAAGAATCAATCGAATGCAACAACCGATGAACTTCCAGAGCCTATAATAGTTGCTCGATAGGGTCGGGCAGAGCAGTGCGTCAATGACTCTTGTCGGCCAATTCCTACTCCCGTCATGTATGAACGGGAAGATGGCCGACAGTGTCAATGCTGGCTCCAACCGACCCTATCGAGCAACTATTATAGGCTCTGGAAGTTCATCGGTTAGTAAATCCGGCTAACACGCTGTGCAGTGGCAAACCCACACAAAGCACGATCTTCAGGCTGCTTACTTCCCGATGATGCCCTTTTCAGCAAACTTCTTGTAAAGCTCTGCATGTTGCATTTCCCCGACCACGTAGGTCAAGGTGGCTTCTTCGTAGTGATCACCATTGCGCGATAAGTTGTATATGATATCGTCCAAAAGCACCGCTTTGCCAGTGAAAGTGCCTATATACGCAAGCATCCGTCAGGTTTCCATTGTAGTCAAGAACACCGCAATAGTTCCATGTATATTGTACCCTGCATGAGCTTCACGTGCGTGAAATGCACGTGAAAATGGTAGTACGACGGCTGATAATGCACGTAGACACGAACGGAGCTGGCCGGGATCGTAAACTTGTTCGCAATCGAGGCAAGACACTCGTCACTGAGATCTGGTTAGTCAGCATCACCAAGCATCCAAGCACCCCTAAATGTCAAACTTGCTCACCGAATGGAGCGTAGTAGTGTCAGATGGGATCCGTTAAGGTCTCTAAGACTGCGAATGGTTCGATTGCGAACAATTGCAAGACAGTACATTGACTCGAGCTGCAAAAGAATGCGCACCAATCGTCAAAGCGTCACAATGTGCATCCTCCAGTGCATTCATGCACTAGATACCTCCGTCATGTTGGGCCACTTGAAGTCTGGGAGAAGTACAAAGCCATTGAGTTCATCCTTGTTGTCGTGAATGATCCTCTCCGACTCGCATTTGCTGTAGGTAGCACGCAAAGAGGAGGTTACAAGACATTGTCGAGAGTTCAAAACCATCCAGCTTGCACTCACTAGTCCAAAATGTTGGACACCCATTCGATTTTCTCCGCTGGCAGACTGTCAATGAACGGCAACGTGATACTCTGATAGAGCTCTTTGGTCTCACGCACCAGGTGAAAGTGTTGCTCCGTGTGCTTACGGACATGCACCTCGGTGGCTGGGTGAATGATATTAATCTAATCACCCAACAACAACAACAACCGCATTAGCAACTGCCAAGCACACAGACTCAGCGGATTCCTTCACCCAACACGGTTACCTTGAGCGGCTTGTAGTTGCGGCAGACATCAGCTGTCCACGAGCTGTAAATGTCGTTCTCAAAGATGTTGTGCATTAGAAGCGAGTTGAGAATCAGCTGCAGATCCGCTCGGGCAAACGGCTTGAAGTGCAACAGCACCACTGCTCGTTGGCGACGCGGATCCTGGCGGAAATGGCCCTCCAGCGCGACGTGGGTGTCGGTGACTTTGAGAATGCGCGCCAGCTCGAATTGGCGCAGATCACGCAAGGACCCGGCCGACTTGAATTCATGAGTGCGTTTGGCCATTTGATACAACAACCAGCTGCCGCCCAGCGAGCAGACAGCCAACGCTACGAGAACAGTGCTTGACCCTGTGTGACGATCCATTTAAGACGTGAAATAGTGTGTGAAACAAGGAATGAGCCGTTGGGGGATGACACAAAGCGACTTTATGATTCTTAAGGAGGTATTCTCCATTTGGTTGGGCCTGTTCTTTGTGGTGGGATTCTTTTGAACTGCCAATGGTTCAAAAACAACTAGGCAAATAAACTAACGGTAATAAAAAAACTCACTCATCGGGCACCACAATAAACCTGGGACACCACACACCAAACTTCCAACGGTCTGGTTGTGGACTTGGGACGGGTCACTTGGTTCAATTGGTTGGAAATGCGATGGATAGCCACTTCAACTTGACTTGACTGCTCGGTGACGCTGGGTTGTGACGAGGAGGACCCAATCACGAGAAGTTGAGCGAGAGTCTGTGTTGAAAAGGACATGCATCAACGGAATGAAGAGCCAACATGACCATCGCCCCACAGTGAATCACGAGTCTCACAGCAGCAGCACAATCAAAAGCAAAAGCGAGATACCGACCACAGCGGGTCCGCCTTTTCCTTTGCGTTCATGGCGCGCTCTTCTTGCTCCAATTGAGCTTGACGGTTCCGGTGTTTGAGAACGCCGTGGCCCGCAGAATCGTCAGAGTCATCTAGTCGACTGGACGATGTGGAACAAGAGGACGGCGATAAATCCGAGCTCTCGGGCTGCCATGACTGGGAACGATGACGGTTCTTGCGGGCATGATGCCGCTCCGACGGTGAAAGCGGGATGGTGCTCGCCGTTGCATTGCTGCAGGTGAAAAATCGGATGGCTCGCTCAAACAAACTCCGCGACGCTTCATGGCGGAATTCCTGCAACTCCAACTGTGTGATCTCCATTTCGTCTTCCATTTGCTCGATTCGCTTCTCTTGTTCCGCCCGTTGGATGACTGTTTGTTTGAGTTCACACGCCATTTCTTGATAATCCTCTTGCAAATTACTCAGCTGTTTCTGAGCGAGTGCCAACTGCTCTTTTGCACGCGCAAGCTCCAGTTGAAGCTTCGAGTTGTCGTTCTCCAGGCGAACCACATGGATCCGCTGCAACTGTCGCGAAAACTGAGCGACACATTTCACCTAGCAAGCGCAAGACAATCAGATAAAATTCCAGACGTTCAAAGGCAGCACTCCATCTTTCTCTCACCTTGACGAAAGCCATTCGCCATCGTTCACGAGCAATGCGCTTTTGCTTCAGTCTACGCAACCGACTCTTTGCAATCATTGCACGAACATGGGCTTGCATCATCAATACACTTCGTTTTCGTTTGACCATAGCGTAAAGCCACAAGAATCCTCGCTTTGCGAGATACTGCAACAGCACTTTTCGCCATAGTTTTTGAAGATAAATGACTCGTTGCAATGGTCCAAGCCACTTCAACAACCAACGCTGGTTCTTTGGTAAATAGTTCTTCTTAAGCAATTTGTCCAACAAAGTCATCTTGTCTTCAGGCAGATTGTTGTACGCATTCATGACCATCGTTTTATGACGCATTCGATTCCAGGCAGCACTTATACGATGCCACACCCGCACTTGACGAACGCGTTTGCGAGCAAGATGCTGGCGAACCATGCACTGAATGATGATAGCCTTGCTTCGATATCGACAAAACTGAAAGATCTTCACAAATCGATTGTAGGCAATCACTTTGGTCACTGACGAGATCCATCGTCTTTTGCGTAAATACAACAGCATTTGGGTTGCCAGCGTGCTCTTCTCTTGGTGGGTTGGGGGTGAAAGCAGCTTGTCCAGCAAATCGATCTTTCCAGTTCGAAAAAAGAGTCGAGAATCACCAAGTCGATACGCTGAAGTGGGAAATCCGTACACCCATAAGATGGCTTGAGTGAACAATTTCTCGCTATAATCGAATCGCTGGAGCATGCTCTTGGGCAAATAATGCTTGTAGACATCCACAACTTCTGCATACAAGATGCGTGTCGGAAGACCCACGCGCAGGACTTCACACGCCTGGATGGTACCCGAGCAGCGCAGTTGTTCCCAAACAAACTGCTTATCAAACACACCGGGTTTCATTTGTTGATTGGGCTTGATACAACGCACAAAATTGCAGCTGGTTCCTTCCAGTTCGGTTGTCAAACCCTTCATTTGAGATGAGAATAAATTAGACACACTACCACCTTTCAACCGCTTGGTGGTCGCAAGGACATTCGACTTTGTCGTTGGAGACTCTTGTGATCTCAGACGATTCCGGCCAGTGATCTCTCGCAGAATGCGCGATGAAGAATTGCGAATCAATTCTTCAAACTGTTCGGAAATGATGTTGTTGTTCTTGTCCACAAACGATTCAATATGGTATGTGATCGTGCCCGCAAAATGACGCACCATAAAAGTATCACGAATGTCCTTTGGATGAGGTGCTGGGAAGCATGGGTGCCGCTTGAACAAAGTGTGGAACCGTTCGTTGAGTTTTCGGTCGGAAGGCTGCGGAAGACGAGACACATTGTCAATTGTCACAAAAATGCCACCATGCTTGCTTGCAATCAGGCTCAAGCATTCACGATTGTCGGCATACTGCACCAGTTCGGTGTGTTGATGCACATTCTCCGCGGAAATGGGAACACCGTGTTCATCGGTTTGCTGTTTGGGTGAACCCAACTCGCCAACAATGGAGACCGGTAGAGGATACGGAAATGACAGCGAGTGATTGGTCGGGCTGAATATATGCTCACTTCGGTACAATTCTTGCTCAGCTTCAAAAATGCACGTGTTGAAGAGGTTTTGAAGTGCTTCGTTCGCATAATTGATCAGCAACTGTTCAAACGAGTTCCGATTCTTCGGTGCAAAATCTTCAAAGCCAAAAATATCAAGCACACCAATATATGGGATCACATCGCTTCGTGACGCATCGTAATCCAGTGAAATCGCACACTGGATCATTAACCAAGTAAACAAGTGTTCATAAATCGTTTTGGCAATGGTATCCCGCGAGTACACCGCATTTCGAAGATCCCGTTTCACAAAATAAATCGATCCTCGCCGTGACCCTCGTGTCATAATACGCCGCATGAGCATGGTTTCAACGAGTTCCTCCAATGACACACCAAGCATATCAGCCGCATTCGCGAGTGCCTGCTTCGAATCAACATCCTGCTCATTCACTTGAGCCGCTCTACCCTCAGGAGTATCGATTTCTTCCAGGTGGATGTTACCCAGATGCAAAAGACCAGCCACAAGTCGATAAATCTCATTCTGAGCATCATCCATGATACCAACAAATCGAAGCGCTTTTTGAAGTTTGCGGAAGTTGAATGAGTCATCAATCAGCTCATCAGCCATACAACCCGATTGATTAAGATAGAAGTACTCTTGAGGTTGTTTCGGCTTCAACTTCAGTTCATCAATCAGATATTGGTCTCTGTTTGAGTGTAGCAACTCATAGAAGATGTGAAAGTTGCGTTCACCAGTCGGCTGGAAAACCAGTCGACTTTTTTCCAGCAAATACGTGTCAATCGATGCGCCAGCGAGTTCGTGGTTCGCGGTTGAAAACTGCAGCCGCATATACTTGCCAAAACGACTTGAATTGTGGTTGCGATGGGTCTTGGCATTGCCAAAAGACTCGAGAATTGGAATTGTTTCCATCAGTCGTTCACCCAAAGCAACAGGTGTGAGCTTGTGGGCAACCGAAGACATTGGATACGACAAAGCTGGAGCATTGGAAGCCGTTGAAGCGTTGGATAGATAAGACCCAGTGAGTTCCGGTTCACTCTCATCTTCACTGGCAAAACTGCTGACGCTGGCGGTTTGTTGGTGTGCTGCACGGGTTGTCAGAAAGTCCAAAATGATCTTCGAAGTCTCCGTCTTGCCAGAACCACTTTCGCCGCTGATGATGATCGACTGATTCTGCATAATGGCACGCACGGCACACAGTTGACGGTACGCACTCTCAGCGATATGGTAGGGATGCGGCGGACATCGATCCAAAGGTTTGCCCATGAAAAGTGATTTATCCGGCTCTTCCAGATACCGAAGCGGGTTCACAGCGATCAACACATTTGCCATAAATGTATACGGTCGCTGATTACGAAGCGACGAGCGATCTTCGAGGTTCTTCACCAACGCAGCGTCGTGTAAATGCCGCAACGACGTCATGTCGGCTGCTGTGGAAAACAACGGGTTTGCATGGTACAACGCATTCACTCTCGGGTCCAGTTCAATCGGTGGGAATTCGCTTTCATCCAGTGCCTCGCCTGTCGCTTCATCGATCAATTTGAATGTGACTGATCCCAGGACTTCTTCACCGTCTTCCTGCTTTTCCAGATGCAGCGCTGTGACTTGACCGAGTTGCCAGCCATTAGAGTCCTGTTGTTTCCAGTACAATTCACCAATTTGCGGGCGGTTCTTGCGTTCTTTGGTACGCGGTGACTCGGCTGGTGGTTTACCATCATTGGTGCTGTTGTTGCTACTGGGCGGAGAATTCATGGGCGAAACGTTGGAGGAATTGCGTTCTCGCGTGGAGTTCTCGTGGATCGTATTGACGCTTAGGCTCTTGCGCCGCTGGGACTCCATCATTGTCATCATGGTGGCAAAGCAAAGGTGGTGGCGAGCACAGTTGTGATGGCGGTGGGCAGGAGAAGGTGTCCGCAATGTGGCCAAGAGTCGATGAGATGCCACACGCCAAGATGATCACCAGGAACAGCGGAAAAGCGAAAGCCACCCCAACAAGAGCCAAAGAAAAGAATTGACTCGGTCGCTTTCCTTTGCTAGCACTCCCTTTTCAGTTGCTCCCGACGGAATTGTTTCCTTCCTTCCTTCTAACTTGTCGGCTCTGGGCAGTTCACAAAAAGGTTCCTAACCTACATACCCACCTTGTCAGTCAGGAAAAATAAATAAATTTCCAGGTACCGTAAATAACCAGGACCTTTTGGACCTTTTGGACCCCACCAAAAAAAAAAAACCAGTTCAGGATCGGGACAGGACCTCTCTGGGCAGTTCAAAAAACGCGGCAGGTGATTGGCTCAAACCCCGAAACCACATCCAAAGCGGTATGCAAAGGTATATTTAGCAACGTGGGACTTGCGCGAATGTTCTGTGGGTTTGATGGTGGTGACTCGGCTTTTTCCTACTGAGAACGTGAATGAATCTGGGAAAGGAACTCCGCGTGACGTTGCAAAACCTACTGCACCTCAGCTCACGGTACCCACGTGGATCCTGTTTGCGTCAAGTGCAAAAAGAATCGCTTGCCCACAACTGCTTGCAGTGTTGCGTAGTGACGTACTCTACTGAATGGTACGCTGTACCACAATGATCAATTTAACCCCCAACAAGTGGCTGGTTCTAAACAGAGCAACCCTTTCTATGGTTCAATTACACACCCTGGTGGATGTCCACGATGTGGTCCACATCATTTTGAATCAAGTGAATCCTATGCACCCAGATATGGATCCCAATGTGCATGTGGAATCAGATGGAGTGGATACACACGCTGGCAGTCAGTATCAGTCATCAAGATAAGGCTAATCTTTTCGCAAAGGCTGCCACATGACTTGGTCGCAAAACTCCTTGCTGTTGGGCTGTTTTTGAAGCTTTCATGGTTTAGAACGCGTTCGTGGCCAATTCTGCGACCAGCTCGAGCAGCACTTTACGACAAATGTTTCGCTCAATGCGGATCATCTGACGAACGAGGCCCATCGCAGTCGCTGTTTCGGCAGTGACTTGTTCTGCCGGACGGTGATCCAGTTGGTCGAGGATAGCACAGTACTTCTTGTCTTTTTGCTGTAGAATCACGGCCAACGCGTCGTACACCAGGTCTTCCGTGAACTTGTGCTTGACGATGAAATCCACAAACGCTTCTGAAATACCAAAGTCTTGTGCAGGATCGGCGCAGAGGTAGAAGATCTGCTTTTCTTTTTGCGGTTCTTGGTCTTGGGCCTGCTGTGGGGGTAGCGTGGAAGATGCTGCTTTCTTTTGTTTTTTGCGCTTTGGCTGCAGATGATCTCGATCGTCATCCTCTTCCTTTTCTTCATCGAGGTCGTCATCTTCATCGTATAGAACACTATCGTCGTCGTCATCCGCTAGTTGTTCAAATGCTTGAAGAACCATTTGCTCATTGATGGGAATGGTGTCCACTGCGATGTCGTTCTCCAGCACAAAGCCATATCGGCACAATAGCTGCATCACACAAGTGTGTCAGCTTGTTCACCACCAGCACGGCAACTTTTTACACGATTCCCTACCTGTGCACTTGATAAATTGCCGTATGAGATCACAAGTGGCTCGCCTTTACCGATCTTTCTCAATGTGACAAGCTGCCCAAGCCCAATGACTAGTGAGTCATCCGTGCAGGTCACCCCACCGTGATCCAGACTAACCTCACCTTGAAGCTCGTGTTGGCCTCATCTGTTCGAATTGCTGCATTCGCAAGCGAAGGATGATGGTTCGCCATATCGATCACAGGTAAGAGAGTTGGTTCTTTCAGTCCTTTGGAACTGCCGAACGCTCTGCACAGAGAATGATGATGATTCTTAGTGGTCGAAACTATCACGACCCAGCGAATTCGCTCTTGCTCACCTTGAAGAGACAATCGCGTGCGCCCACTTGAATTTCTCCGGTGAAGAATGTTCGGTTGGCCAGACAACTGGGTATTCTCGTGCAAGCGGCAAGAAGAACCGGTCAAACATGTTGTTGACTAACTCATAGTCCGTGATGGAGTAGCTGAATGGTACAACGCGTTTTATATTATAATGAAGTGAAGCAAGAAGTGATTTGACGCAACTTACGCTGCCGAATGCACCAGCAAGTCGCGTTCCGACTGGTTCCACATCATCGGCAACGGAACGGACTCTGGCAGTTGCTGGATATACTTGCAATAGATGCTTTTGTCGCCAAGTGCGCACTCGACCAGCAAACAAGCCACGAGCTTACAAGTCGCACTGAGCGTCTCCAACTGTTTTCGAAGCTTTTGAAGATTGATCTCTGTGCCTTGTTCTTCAAAGTGGTGCACCAGCGTGTTGTTGATGGTGTTGGTGGCATTCAATACCACTTTCGACTGCAGTTCGATGACCACTTCACCATTGGGCACTTGTTCTTGCGCAAAAATCGACCGATCTGCATCCTTCTCATTGGTTGACGTCTTGCACACAACATCCACGTTCTTGGAAACCCTGACGTGCTCCTGAAATGCCTCAATCCACTCCACAAGCGGCAACTTGGCTGTCGGGTCCTCCATTGTTGTTGCTCACGCCCTGGGCAACAATCAAGTTAAGAACACGTCGCCAAGCCTAACTGATAGCTTCAAGGTGGGTATCCTACCCCAGACCCAGAAATACCGTTTCAGTACTGAATCGTTACCGTGCCTTCTCCACCCCACTCTTGCTGGCCCGTTTATGCTTTGCCTTTCTTTTTTCTCCATCTCCCCCCCAAATGGAACAACGCTGCCAAGCTGATTGGTCAATTTCAAAATAGGAACCAGGATTACTATCCGTTAAGTGTTGGAAAGCACTTTCGTCCTCATCACTCCAACCCACCACCCCCAACGAACACTTGCAGGCCAAAGCCAACCCAGGTCGTCGTGCTCTCTAATTTGCTCTGGAACTGCTAGACCGCCCTAAAGAAAGCAGCAGGAGCAAATCACCACACACCTTCACAATCACCATACTGCTGCGAATAAGACGACCAGGCCGGCATCCAGACAGCTCGGTTGGGTCCTCCAAGACTTCGGTCACTGCTGACTCCAAGGCCACCAAAACCAGTGGTTCGTCGTGTTCGTCTTCCTCGGCACCACCACCTTTGCCTTCTTCGTCGCAGCCACCATCTTCTTCGTCTGGCAGCAGAATGTCGCGCTTTTCGTTGGTGAATGTCATGGGCAAACGTCCCAGTGGCACGGAAGAAGACCTGCGTCCATCTGTGGTTTCAGTGACAAATCTGAACAAGAAACTTTCGGAAGAGAAGAAAAGCGATTTGCATTTGTTCTTTGGCCCCGCCAACGGCATTTTTGACGCCAAAGACCAGACCCGCGTGATCCATGGTGAACGCAAGATCCAGAAAAACTCCAAGGGCGTCTGGTAATATCTTCCACCTCCCATCATCATTTTTTTTTTGGTTTGACACGGTATGAACATTGGGTGACTGACGGAAACGCTGCTGGCTGGGCTCGACTTGATGTGTACCATAGGCTGGCCTCGGAACCGCTCTCGCTGGACCGAGACAGCACAACGTCTCTGCCCAAAGAACCCGAACAAGTTTCTCGTGTTAGTATGCTTAGTTCTGGTGTCTCGAACACACTGACCGCAGCTGGCAAATTTCTGGGTCAAAAGGTGCGTCGATGAGTTTGTTCTTGAAGCTGGGTAACTTGTTGCAGCAACACGAGCAACTGACAAGATCTGATTTCTCTCTGGATCTCCTGCTGCACCTCGGCGAAAAGATGTCCCAAATGATTCCACCAGTGCCAAAAGTGAACGAAGATTCGTTTTGTGATGGCTGTGGCATGGACCCCATCGTTGGCAACATGTATTCTTGCTCGCGTTGCACCAATTACAGTCTCTGCGAGGGATGCTATCAGTCGGGCATTCATGGCTTTGAAGACAGTGATATTCTCAAGTCGTGTCGCGAAGATTATGCGTTGAAGCATGTGATGGAGACGTGCAAGAATAAAGTGCCGGAGCAAGTGTTTACACTGCTCATGACCAAGGTGTGCCGTGGTCAAGTCGACAAGTTCAAGTTCTTGGTATGATGCCATTGACACTTCCACTGCATTCCACGAGTTACCACGCTGATCCTCTGTTGTTGGTTTTTCTTATCTGAACAGGCCACCTGGATCAGTGATGTAGTTTTGTGCAAACCAGTGAAAGCACTTCAAGTGCGAGGCATTGAGATTCCACATTTGGACGTCGAAACGCGAGGATCATTAGTCCAGTTGCTCACGCCAGTTCTGGCCGAGCGTACAGACATTGAAGTGTGCATGGAATGGTTCGCACCGGTATGTGGCTGTTGCGCCGCTTTTTTAATGGATTATTCTGCGGCTGATTTGGAGGTTTGCTGCAGAACAAGGATAATATGGAGCTGCCTGGGTCGCAGCGTCGACTGGAGACTCTCCGCCTGTGGGTGTCCACTGACGGTGACACCAAGTCGCCATTCTCAACTGCTGAGGATAAAGGCAAGCCAGCATCGCCGACTGGGTCGTCAAATGCAGGTTCACCACATCCAAGTGTTGGTTCTCCAGTTCCGAGCGACGACGATGCACCTTCCACACCAAGAGACCCCAGCGAAGCAAATGATGACTGTGTGGAACCACCTCCTGCACCAACTGAAGTGACGGCCGATGAAGTCGCTGAAGAAGTTGATCAAACTGTCAAGGAAATGGCAGCTTTGTCCACCGAAGAAGCATCCGATAGTTCAGCTTCCGAACAGAAGACCACCGACACGTCGGTAGATACTCCACCCCAACCCGTAGCGTAGAGATGAATTGACCCTAGCCAGAGCACCATCAGCCAGGGTGCTTTGTAGTAGTTTCTTAATTGCTCTGAAGGACGTCGTTTGTCGAGACGGCGATCCCAGAAACACAAGCAAGAGGCATTTTCGATCAACAACCGTCTTGCAGCAGACTGATTTGTACTTTTGCCCATTTGCTTAAGACACTGAGCTCTTGATTGCTCACTTCGGCTACTGTTGTTAGTTCTTGGCTCGATAGAAGGTCAGATATGCCATGTGCCAGTCACCCCCACCCTTGAGTTTTTGAATGTCTTCAGTTTTGCAAGGAGACACATTGTCATCGTCATAGCAGAACCAGTCGTCTAATTCACACATTTGTTGAAGGTTAGCAAACCAAACCAGATACTGCCAGAGAGTTTTCCTTCGTGTCTGTACCATCCTTGTGTCGAACCCAGGCAATGTAATGACCAGAATCGGCGGAACGGCCCTTGTGGGTAACAACTGCAAAGAGCTCGTAATTGCCCTGCTCGATAATAGCATCAATTGAGATACATGAACACAATTCCACCACAAATAAACTACAAACTCTGTACCTGGAAGTTTGCTGGGAGACCAATGCCAGGAGATTTGGCTCCAAGAGACATGGCTTTGGCTGCTTCTAAAGCCGCAGCATCCTCTTCGGAGATGTCTTCCATCTCAACCGATTCCGATTGAACTTCATCTGATTTCTTTTCTTCGGCGTCAGGACTCGCCGGTTTCTCCTTGTCCTGGGAACACAGTTTGCTGCTATCAGTACTTCTGTCATCGCGAGCAAGTCAGCCAACTTTGTATGTTGGCTGACACAATTGTATCATACCTTGAACTCATTCAAGATCTTTGCGGCATGACTATTGATGAAACAAATCAGATATCGAGAATCAGCAAAGCTATTCACGCAGACTATGCTGCTTCATTAGCAGCATACCGATCGCGAGCAATCTTGAGTGTCGCTTGAAGCTCATCCGAGCAAAACTGGTAAACATCGAGCACTTGAGGAAATGAAATGGGCTGGCTCGTCAGTGTCAGTCAGTCACTACGTCAGTCACAATGGGTCAATCATCAAACCAATGAGAGCTTTGACCCACTCGAAGCATTTTGCATTTGACACCAGTGTGATCACGGCTTTCAGGGGTGAGCTTCCAGTAAAAGCGCATGAACTGGACGCACAGGTACTTTGGGAGTCGATTTATTCTCAGTGTCTTCTTCCAGGAAGCATTCCGGTGCAACATTTCAGAGTTCTTTTCGATGACACCTTCCAACCCCTTGATTACCACATGCGAACGTCTCAGCATTAGAAAGGACTCGAAATACTGGTTGCCAAACTAGTCAACTCACGATCTTGATGCCTTCCGCAAGCTGGTTCGTCTCAATCGTGATGTTGCACACAAGCTTGAGGGCTTTTTCGAGTTTCTCCACTGGGGGCTCAGCATCGGATTCGGCGCAAACAAGTCTGTCAATCACGCATTAGCCAAGCAAGCATTTCCAACCTTGGGTCCATGCTCGCAAAACAAACGTGTTCATACTTCTCTTTCATTTCGAGTCCGAAAAGAGCTTCAATCATGTTGGTGGCTGGCACCATGCTGGTCATGCCGACAGGATTTGTCAGACTCTTTGCTGTCGTTGACAATAAGGTTGACAAAAACTCTTCGCTATCCTATTCCCATTGGTCACCACCCCAAGCACACCAACAAACATCACTGCTCAGTCAAGGTTAGACATTTCAACATCCAACACCATCATGAACGCACTTGTTGCATGAATCCACCACGTGGACTCTGCTGCGCGAATTGAGGGAAACAACGACGTAAAACCTGACGATAGCAGCAACCAACAACAGCCACCACATGGTTCATACACAGCCATCAGCACCAACCCGCTGTTTCAAGAAGGTAAACGAGACACAAAGCATGCAAATAATCCGTTACCCCGACAAAGAACGATGGCGTAGAAGCTTCAATGCTGGCATCCAGTTGCGCGTACATATCCTTGAGTGCCGAAGTGAAATTGTTGTTCAGATCGGTCGAGATGCCTCCGTTGAACTGTTTCAGTGCGTCCCGAAACTCTGGAATAAAGCGAAGACACTGGAGCGTGGAATTCATGTAACAAGTGTTGCCCAGATTGTTCAACCCAGCCGGGTACACGGCGCCCGAGGCCGCGATTTCTTTGCTGGCCATGTCTTCTAGAAATACGACTTTCTCTTTGGGTTTTTCCACCACTTCGGCAGAGCCCATGACCATCAACACGGTGCCATTCACGAGCTTGTCCATGGATGTCAACTCCGCATCTTCCTTCAACATTCCTTTCCAGGCCTTGGACATGATTTTCTGCCGTTCCACCGGCACAAACGTCAGCGCGTAAATCTGGGCCTTGAGCACCGCCACCGAGCTGCTCTTGTCCACCACCACATTCTCATACACTTGCTTTCCCCATTTGATCGTGACGTTGACACTCGTCATCCTTCTTCGTGGAACGGAGCTTTCTTTCCCTTGCCACCTTTGTTGGTGTTTTCCCCCTACACTGGCTGGAACCGAACCGGACCGGTTACGGAAAGATACATGAATCACTGACAACACTTCTAACGGATAAATGTTGATAGGTTCTATACACTTCAACTTTGTTGGATAGATAGAACAGTCTGTTACAGTGTCGTTTACATCAAACTATCAGATATTATAAATTAGTGTTGTTTTTGGGCTTGAAAGCGCTGTCAAAGGGTGGCCTTGGAAAGCAACCATGTAGAATCGCCGACGGTGACTTGCTGATCGTGCTCTTCGTACCATTCGAAATGCGCATGAGTGCAGTTCTTGACGTCCAATATGGCGTAACCGTACGCTGCCTTTCGAAATGCCGACCACTCGGGCGCTGGCTCGTAGTAGTCTTCGGCCAACCCTTCACGATTGCCAGCGTCCCCGATCAGCACATGCACAATGCCATCGTCCCGGACTTCATCTTTGTATACTGGGAGCGATCGCTCGTACGCATGCACATGGCCAGCCATCACGAAATCTACCTTATGTTTGAACAGCAGCTCTTCCATGTCGTGTTTCATCTGGAAATGCGGTTCGGCTTGCGCGTGGTGCGCCTTGTTGCTGCTGTACCAGGGTCCATGCATTACCACGCACAACCAGGGGGTCTTGTTACGATCCACACGCTGCTCCAGCTCTTGTTGCAACCACCTGTATTGAGCTGACTTGGGACCGAAATCCGCATAGGGTGTGATGGAGATGAAATGCACCAACCCCGTTCGGAAAGCATAGTAAAGATTGCCTTGGCCCAGTGTCGAGGATGTCGGTGGCGCCGGCATCAGAAAGCGCTTTTGATAGGCGACAAAAGGATCGATTCCGTCCTCGCAAGGGTTTTCCATTTCGTGGTTACCAGCGGCCATCATCCTGCAAACCATCCATGCGAATGACGTGAGCACCAAATGAATAACACCAAAACAGTGATTACTGCCTCTTACATTGGTACCGAGGAAGCCAGCGGATCGACGAGGACCCCCCAAGAGTCCCACCGCTCTTGATCACTGTCTGCGTACGATAGATCTCCTGCTAGTACAATGTACTCGAGGTTTCTTTCTTCGGTCAGATGCACGAGTGTCTGCCGTGAAACCTGTGTTTGGCTGATATCGTCAGAAGAGCATAGATTGGATTGAACAGTCAGTGCTACTGCACACTGTCATGACACAAAGCATTGGATAGAAGATTTACCCGAGGTCGCCCATGAGGCCAAGCCGCATTGGAGAGTCTGTTCCCACTGGAAGCGGCGTTTTGACCGAACGAACGGAGCTCCAGCCGTTGTCGTCATCTCCACATTTGTCTACGCAAAGTTCAAATAAACCAAATCCGTCAGCAAGTCCCGAATCTCCAATCACTCTACAAATTCACACTCTTCACTTACAATAGAGCGTTTGACCAGGTTCAAAGTCTTGTTGGATGGCCACGTTGTGCAGACACGGCGACGTGTAGTCACAAAACTTGTACTGCTTGCATTGGGCTTGGGCTTGGACCGAGAATACCAGATTCTCCGGATCGTTGCCATACATCACCGTGGAAGTCGGTGTGGCCAATGTGGTGGCCCAGGACACGGCCACGCCGCTTTGGCCATTGGCGTCGTCGGCTGTCAGAGCAACATGCACCTGTTGCGGCAGATTGAGCTGCTCGAAGTCCTTTTTCGCGGCGCTCAACAACGCAAACAGCACTTTGATGGAGCGCATGGCGAAGACAATTATCTCACTTCTTGAGGATGGAGACGCTGGGAAGCAAAAGCGCAAATGCTACGAACACTCGGTGGACGCGCGCCACGCAACCCACCAGAAAGACAAACAGATTCGGTGCCAAAAGGGTCAAGGGAGATGCGCACGCAACCCGCGAGCGACCAAGCTGCACCCAGAGGAGATGAGAAGCCGAAGCTGCGATCGAGTCTGAGAGGAAGTGAACAACCGCCAACCCAAAGGTTCGAATCTTGTCGTCATCTCCATGCGGCCGCCATTTGGTTTGATCAAGAGGGCAATGACGCAGCCTTCTTGTCCCAGAACCAAAACCAAACGGAAGATTCAAAGCCCTTGTGGCATAGAATCTTCGGCCAAGATTCGATTCTCATCAGATTTCAGAGGTTTTGCGCCCACTTGGATCTTTGAAGTTTATAAGTAATTTCACGGTCAGCATGATGTGACCATTCGTGGATATATCTGGGCAGTACGGTACAGAACGTCAAACGAGCCGTTGGATACCGTAGTAAACCATTTACCGATGTGGATTTCTGTTAATGTGTAGCAGATCGACGAGATCTTGACCGAAAGGGACAGCATGGTGGGCTCATCAAAGAGTGCACAAGCCAACGTGGAAGTGGATTGGCGACGAAAATTTGGATTTGAGGATGAACGAACACAAGTGTTTCGCTCCTTTGCAGTGCCAAAGAAGCCTCGACTAGCTGAACCAGCAGATCATCAACAGGACTGGTGGGTTGAATGGATTCTTCCTCTAGTTTGGGTGCTAAGAAGTAGGGAGTCGCTTGTTGCAGGACACGAACGATGCTGCCCGAATCCGTGGGTTGAGTGAGCCAACCCAGCACTCGAGTCGTTGAATCCATTCGGGGGAGACTGAACTGCGTGGGGATCTTGTTGTTCTGTCGCTTGGTGACCAAGGTCGATGAGTTTTTAGGGAATCCCAACGCCATCAATCGATTAAGAGCACTCGATCAAGGGGACAGCTCCATTTCCAATCTACTCATCACGGTACACGAGTTTAGCTGCTCTCAAGCGTGTTCTCCTTGTCTATTGGCAGACCGGTCGACTCATGGCTGAGACTTGCTCAGGGAGAAGCAGCATCTGGAAAACGATCGTATCTCGAGTTGCTCACCAAGATTCTAACTGCTCGTCGCTCAAACAGCCATCTACCACCACCAATGTCAACTTCCTTTGATGCAACCCTTATGGCGTAGGCTGTTTCCCCCTCCTCTTCTTGCTGTGTGTGATTGTGTTCAGTAGCACAGTGTTCTTGTCGTTTTGCACCAGTGAGAAAGCGATACTGGCTCAAATCGACAAATTCTTATTGCGAAAAGATGCTCAGCATAAAGAGCAACAGCTTACAGCACAGTTGTCTCAGGTGGAAGAAACTGAAGGCGTTGAAAGTGTCGAAAATGCTGCAAGCGTTGCATTCATTTGCATCAAGAATTGCGACAAGTAAGGAGAAGCGTGTCTGCCAACTGATGAGTTGACGGTCAATGAACCCTTGACCACAGATTCCCACCGAGCCACTTGCAGCACTCACTTCTTCCGCAAATCAACAACTGCAACCAGAAGAATACCTTTATGTTTCTGTTGTTCCAGCCCGATGTCAACCGAGTTCCAGAACACATCAAGCAGAGATCATCCACTGTCTCGCTGGTGCCCTTGGAACCGCTTCAAGTGCTTCACAAGGTTCTTCTCATCTGTCACAAGCAGCGAGTGGGTTGGCTCGTTAGAACATTTTGGTGTCTCTTGCAGTGAGCTCTTTGTCTTGACTTGAATTGCTCTTTCAGATTGGGTACACGCGTGAAGGCATTGAAGAGATTCTCAAGGTGTCGCGCCACAAAGTGCTGGACTCGATTCGCAACCTGCAAAAAGTGTTTGTTCGCTGTCACTACCTGAGTCTACCCAATGCACAGCGTGTCTTGTCGACCCCCACCGCGTATTTGCCACCCATGCCGCTTTCCATTCGTGCCATGTCGGAACCGACGCGACGTTGTGGCATTTGCACGTTGTTGCCACCATGTCAGCATGTCACATTGGAGATGATGGCCCAAAAGATTCGCCATACGCGCAATCATTACCACCCCAACCAACACCTCGAACACGAAGACCTTCCACATCAGCTGCTAGATCCGCACGAGCAAGCGCATGAAGCGGAGAAAGCGAAAGCCACTCGTGACCTGGAGACAGCATTGGAGAAGAAATACCCTTCCAAGGCTGCGAGTGTGCCCCAGAAGTGCCTCAGTTATGAGAAAACCGGCGTTTGCTCGCAATTCCGAGCGATAGGCCGTTGCCGGTTCATGCATCTTGCCCATCTACACGAATTGGAAGAAGTCAAGTCCATCAAGCGATGTCCCATTCACACGCTTCCAGTTGGTCCGGGGGCTTCTACCAAGTGTCTGCACTGCGAAAACATTGCCACAACGCGCAATGAACTCGCCACCGCGCAACAGAAGCGCCAACAACTTGAAATCAACGTGCGACACCTGCGAAAGCAACTCGCCGACAGCAAAATGAACAAATTCTTGTTTGACCGCGAAGAAAAGAAACAAGTGCGATGGGGAAATGCGCGCAAACTGGCGGAAGACCAGCAAAGCAAAATGGACCAACGCATTTGTCAGCTGGAGCAAGATCTCGAGGCAAGAGACAGCGAATTGCGAGCCCAACAACAACTGGTCGACGACCTGCAAGACAAAGTCACCAACGGAAAGAGCAAAGGGACCGGCAAGACCCATGTCAATCCACTGCTGCAACTAAACGGCGCCGAGGGCTCGTTGGCCACTCCCGCTTCGAACTCTCAAGCATCGGGATCCAAGGGCGGCTCTCCAAGTTCTTCTTCAAGTTTTGGTGACAAGCACATGCGTCGTTCCACGCAAGTAGTCAAGTCCAAGCGACAGAGCACTCGGTCAATGCAAGCAGTGAACAAAAAGGCTGTCTCTTGATCTCGTTCTTGTGGAAATCCTGCTTGGGACTTGGTAGAATTTCCGTTCTTTGTTACTGTTTTTACACGTGGCTATTCCTCTGGAATACAATCCACTTCTTTCTCTTGTGTACCACAGGAGAATGGGCTGATTTGTCCTCTTGACGCGCACACGCATGTTTGGCACTGTCACCTGCTCAACTCTTGGTGACCGCTGTGCTGGTGACAAATTCCAGACTCTGGCGTTGCTGCTGCAGTTGCCGCTGCTGTCTCTCCTGGTCCAAGCGTTGGATCTCTTCCAGAAACTCATCGGCTTGTTCCGGTAGCAACGCGAGGTCTGGGCGAAGATGTGAGCCATGTTGGTCGATGGCGAAATACGCCACGACTTTTTCCAGAATGTACGGGTTCATAAACTCTTTTTTGCCGCGAAGCGTCTGTTGCAACGATTTGCAGTTGTTGTTTTGAGACTTTTTGACGAGAAAGTCGCGGATTCGCTGTTGCAGCGCGGGATCACAAGCAGTCGGGGCTTCCCGACCATTCGTGGATGCGTGCGGTGGTGGCAGCGGCAAGAGTTCGTTCAACTGGGCCTCAAACTTAGTAGCTTCTTCATCTGTAGAAAAGCCAAATGCTCCGGTCGATCGATTGGAATCACCACTGGCGAGGCGATTGTGCACACTGTTGCTGTTGCTTTGTCGGCGCTGGTCCTGTTCGGATTCGCTGTCCGAGGAAGAAGATGCTGCGTACGCGAGTCCGAGCGAATTCATTTTGGGACAATAAGAAGATGAGCAATGTTAAGAGCGTCAACTCGTGTTATATTGTGATCTCGAGCAACGCGCCAACGGGGGGGGGGGGGGGGGGCTTTTTTCCAGGGCGAAAAACGCGTCAAACCGCTCCCAACGAATCGTCGATGGGTGCTTTGCCGCGATTGGCCCGTTTCCCCAGCCCAACGCCAAAGGGGGCCAAGCCAGGAGCAAAAGGGAAATCTCTTCTCTGCAAGGGAAAGGAAACCAAAGAAAGGAAACACCAGTCCAACGTGCTGGACATGATGGAGTTGCTGAAAGCTTTGGGTTTCCGCAGGCCACCAAGCCTCTTCGTTCTTGATCCTTCCTGGCCACTACATGTAGCACAAACGCAATCACACTGGGTTGAGGCACCAGCGATCGTTCAGCGCGGTTCTTTGAGAGAGTCCGTGCAGCGGTGTTGCCGGGGTGTTGTGACACAGGTCTTGCACTCCTGTGCTGTCTGAGGACGGAACAAGAGGAAAACGCCATGTGAACGCGATGCCAGACATCGTTTGGCTTCTGGGGGCTAAAAATGGACGCCAAGAGCGTGAACCCACTGGATCGCGTTCTCGAGCAACGCGCTGCACACTTGTTGGGGCTGCTGCAAAGCGAAATCCGCGCCAAAGTACGCGCCAATGACGAATACCGGCAACGCGAACGTCGCGAACGTGCTTCGCTGCAATTGGCGAGTTCGAACGAACGTCAAGATATGTGGAGCATGCCGCTGGAACCCATGTACAAGGTACAGTTGATGGCGCACGTGAAAGGAGAAACGGATAGACAGCTAAATGGAAGCTGCGGGGGTGAATGAACAGAAAGTGCGCATCAAGGAGCTGCCACAGACCCGCGAGTTCTGGAGACAAGTCAACGTGCAGCAGCTCACACGCATTCAACTGGATGCCGTCTGTGAGCTGCTGGATTTGAAATGCACAGGCCGCAAGAAAGAGATTGTCGCGCGGCTCGAAGACTGGATCGACGGGGCCGAAAAACAGCAACTACAGCATGTACAAAAGCAGCAGCAACTGGCCCAGGACGCGACCCTGGCGGCCACCACGCGGGTGTTTGTGGTGGGCAACAATTCCAACGGCGAACTGGCCCAAGGCCATCGCGAGACCCCTCAAAAAGTCGCCCAAGTGGTCGAGATTGAACCTCTTCGAGGCTACCAAGTGACTCGGGTCTTTTCGGTGAGCGACTCGCTCGCACTCGCTCTTTTTGGCTTGGGACCCTCTTGACTGGGTTAAAGGCACAAGAGAACGCTTGAATAGCGAAGGATCTGACGAATCCGATTGTCATGTGCACGCACCATCTCAGGGTCTGGATGCCAACTTTGCGTTTGCGATCGCTGGCGACGGCACGGTGCTAACCTGGGGCGGCGGTAATTTCTCACCCAATCGCTTGCTGCTGCATGCAGTCGACCCACGAGCCAACGTCAAAACTGGGGTGAACACCCCAGCAGCAGCGATCAGTGGACTTGTTCCACAGCCCATCAATTGCCTGAAACCCAAAATGCTCCAACAAATCGCTTGTGCAAGTGCCGATGGACATGTCGCCGTGCTCTCGAGCGACCACCAAGTGTTCACGTGGGGCAATGGTGAAAGCGGCCAATTGGGCATTGGCGTCATCACCATCACGTCGACTTGCGAGAACCGACCAACTATGGCACTATCGCATGTCCACGCTCTGGAAACCCACGAGATCACCGCTATCAGCGTTGGTTCTGGCCACAGTGCAGCGGTCACCAGAGAAGGCAAATTGTTCACGTGGGGAGCCTGTTGGGCGTAAGTTGTGTGATGATGATGATGATGATATTAATGATGATGGAGAGCGCCTCTGCTGACAACCCAACCTTGTGGACACCACTGCGCACAGCGGACAACTAGGACTGGGCGACTCCAAGCGCATCGGCGAAACCAGAAAAGCCTACCAACGACTGTTCCCATCGCCGACACTTGTCGAAGAGCTCAATGATGTCATCATCACCAAAGTGTCTTGTGGTGCTTTGCATACGGCCGTGCTTTCGAGCACTGGCCAGATGTTCACGTTTGGCTGCAGTGATGGTGGGCGTTTGGGCCTTGGACTTCATGTGCACGACTTTTCGCATCCGCAGTTGGTCACGTCGTTTGAGCCGCATCAAAAAGTCGTGGATGTAGCTTGTGGCAACTGGCATTCGCTGTGTCTTGTCCAGGAGACGACTGCGATGCCATCACCTTTATCGTCGTCACTAGCATTGAAAGATTCCCATGCTCGTGGCTGGGTGTATTCATTTGGTTGCGGCCTTCATGGTCAGCTCGGTCTCGGCAAGCAGACGTCGACCGGATTCCCAAGTGAGTCGAGACAACGGCAACTGGAGAACTGCAGTGCGCGCAATGACGCTTGGTTTGATGTTTTCTTTAGCACGAATTCCAAAGTTTGTGGAGAGAGATTTCCCATGCCAGGCACTTGCAGTTTCATCATATCATAGCTGTGCTCTGACTTGTGATGGTCGCGTGTTCACTTGGGGACGCAATGCGTCAGGATGCCTGGGCAGACCAACCGCCGAGTCAGACGTGTCAGAGCCCGATGAAGTTCTCTGGGAACCTCCAGACGAATGGGGAATTGACCGAGTCGTTTCAGGTGAGCTTGTGAGACGTTCGAAGGGCTGTCGATGAAATCCCGCTGTTTGCGATTGATTCTGATGGTGCTTTGGTTTCATTTGGTGTGCAATGCAGTTGCTGTCGGAGATCGATTTACCATGTTTGTCACTCATCCATGGGAAGGGGAACAACTCAAAGATGTTTTCCACACACAACATGTCTTGAATCGACGAGACAAAAAGCCCGATGGATGTATGAGTCTGGGTCATCGTGAATGGGACTAACGGGCGTCGAACAGCTACACCGTACCAAGGTGGCAAAGACGCTTCTTGTGAGCTTAGATCTCCAAGAGAGATATGGGCGAGGGCTTTCATGATCCAGAATAATCAGCATGGACCCATAAGGCGGGATCAGTACCACGAACTCCCAATTGTGTGATGCTGCGAGATCGATTGAGTAACGAGTGAGCCGAATTCGACTCGCCAACCCCGAATGTGAAAAGAATCCCAACCATGTACATTGTGGAATTGCAACTCAATTGTGTGGGGTTCAACATACATAACGATACTGCAGAAGACATGCAGACACTACGACATGAAGAGGGAACTTAGTGTCCAGCGAAAAACGAACCGCCAAGCGTCGAGAATGCTCACTTTTCGACGAACCAGACGTCATCAACGGGATGCGTTTTGCCAGAAGCATCGACAAACGAACCCAATTGCTTGTGGGTGGCGCCATCTTTCTTTTGCTGTTGCGTTTGAACGTCTTTGTCGTTGCCCGGCTGGTTGTACTTGAGACTGATAGACTTGACATCACGAAGCGGCTCCACACGCTTGTTGTTCTTGCCACTTACAAAGCCTAGCGTGACTTTATGGCTCTTCAAACTGGCTGCCAGCGCGACCATATCGACGTTGGCGTCGGTGATGTATTGCTTCTTATCGCGTGCAGAGGCTTCTTGGGCGATCATGCGCAGCGCTTCAAAGCCGTTGGGCGCGTTGAGTTTCTTTTTGGTGAATGGACTGACCGTCATGTCACCAAACACTTCGGCGCCGTCGATCAAATGGTTGCCGTTGAGATCGCTCATGGCCAGCATCTTGTCCCCGCCCACTGCCGCACCATCCGGGATGCCATTGCCGTTGAGGTCGATGCCGATGCCCACTTTGGCGCTGACGACGCCATCATGGTTGGTGTCGAGAATCAACGGTGAAATGGGACACGAGGCAACCCCACCCGACATGGTGCAATGGCGGGTAGAGCAGGGCATGTTGTTGTTGTTGCGTTCGACAGTGCCAGCGCTTTCGTTGACGACTCCCAGAAACGTGACTTCAAAGTTGGTGACCGTGCTGGGTAGCGTCAATTGGCAGTTGCCCATGCGCAATCGTGAGAAGTTTCGCTCGTCGCGCCAGCACACGTAGCGGCCATTGGGGTCCTGCACGCATTGGAAGAATCGATTGTAATGGGTCGCAGGATCGTAGTCGTTGGGTACGTTGAAGCAGTTGTTGGGCGTGCGGAACTGGTTGATGTAACACTGAGCAATCGAGCGGGCGACATGGCCGTCACCCAGAAAATCGGCAGCGTTGATCTTGTAACGTCGGCCAAATCCTTGACGCACCAGTCTGGCAGCCGCTGTGGATCTGCCCATGCAAGTGTTGATAGTAGGGCAAGTGGATGTACCTGGAGCAGGTCCAGGCTTGGTGGATGTTGGTGTCAATTGCGACGGGGTTGACGTCACCACTGGAGGATCAATGGGAGGATCAGTCGGCTTTCCACCTTGTTGTTGTTGTTGTTGTTGTTGCGGAGGGCGAGGTTGTTCCGGGTCTGGTTGGGAATCGACGGTTGTCGGTGCGCCAGCATTGGCAGAGTGCGCTACGATCGCCAGAGCAACCAGCAGGATTTTGGATGCAACGGAGACCATTTTGGAATCGTGTCGAATGTTTCAAGGAAGTACTTTGGAAGAAGTTGGAGAATTGAGAAGTGAGTGGACGAGTCGAGTCGAGTGGATCGAATTGAAGAGGTTTAGAACGGAATGGAGCAGAGTGAAAAGGCGCAATGATGGTCAACAACAAAAAAAGACGGCAAAAACCAAAAGAAGTCGCCAGGTCTTTTACAGAGTGTAAGTTTTTTGACGAACGACATGCTGCAACAGCGCTCGCCCCGACAAAGAATAAAGGACAAAAACGAACAACGGAGAGGTTGGGAGCATGACCTCTGGCTTTGCATCTGTGGCTGATGGAGTTGGTACTCGTGGGACAGCAGTCAAAACGGATGGACAGAGTTGTAATGGTTTTGGTGGGAAGCAACTACATCAACATCTGTTTGGAGTATCTTTTTTGACGTTGCGTGTCGGTCTTTTACGGGACCCAACATGTTGGAACACTGCTGCTGCTTTTACTCAATTGAGCCAGCTGTTGTTTCCTATTTGCGAGTCGTTGACCCCGCACTGAGTCCACAGACTGAACGTGAACTTGAACTCTCCTTTGCAGTGTTTCATCCGACTGGCGACACGTTTTGCAAGAAGATGAGATTGAAAAACCGCTTGGTGATGACGTGACGGATTGACGGACTTCGTCACTGCCCAATCAAGACAAATTGGTCCCCCACCGTATTCCAGACCACTTCCTTCACCAACAAACGCGACTCAAACGACCCAAATGGGAATCTGAAGGGGAAGTTCATGGCACTTTCGACCTACCAACATCTGCTTCAAAGAGCGCAAGCCGCCACGTGGTCTCTGTAAACTATCACCAATCCCAAACGACATTGAGAGAGCGCAACAAGCATGAATGCCGCTTGTAGAGATCGGAACAAGAGCATCATCGGCCGAATGTCTTCTTGAAAGAGCACATGTGTCCTGGTTTGCATACTGACTCTGCTCATGCGTTGTCTTCAATGAACACTACAGCCAGCAGAGTCAGAACCTCATTTGATGATGCGAAGCCAAGGGATGTGACTACTTTGTCTGTGCAAAACTCCCACGAGAAGAACTCGATTCGTGGTGCATCAAGTGATGTTGTTGCTCTTGGTGGGATCGAGTGGACGACATGCCCAACTGCATCTTGTTCATTACGTAGGCAAAAGCAATGAGATTGGCGACACTGACGGCACCCATCGTGTAGTACATGTACTCCAGATGACCGTCATTGAGATTGTCCGGAATGTACTTCTTGAATCCGATGGTGAACACGGAGGCCACGATGCTGCCCATGCAAGTCATTAGCAAGTTGATGGCTTGACAGGTACTCTTCAGGTTCATGGGCACTTCACTGTAGAAGATGTCATACGCTGTCACGTTCACCAGGCACTCGGCCAGAGCAACAAGAGCATAGATGGGTATCACCACAAACCATCTGATGTCATTCATTGGTTGGTCGGAACCACCATCCTTGATAGGTTCCCCCTCTGAACCGCCATAGTTACCAGCTTTAAGCGGGCCAGCATTACGTCGAATGGTCTCAAAGACACCTGTCCAGAAGAGCACAGCAGTGGCAATTGCGAGACCAGCAAAGGTCTTGCCAAAAGAACTTGGTGCTTTACCAGTCATACGCTTGTAGCCAGGGTAGATGAAAGTGTCAAGAATGGGGATCAAGATGATAATGGTAATGGGGTTGGACAAGCCGAGCATGGCACCAGGAATCTGGGAAGAATCATGCTTGTTGGTGTTCAGACGCAGATCACACTGCTGGGTGATGGACTGGAAGTTGGCATCATTCTGATCGTAAGCGCAGTTCCAAATGACAGTGAAAGCAGCAAACGGAAGCACACGCACAACGCGTTTGATCGAGTCCACGGTGTCATCGTCGTAGGTACCGCCACACGAGCGCTTGGACCTGTCCATGTAGGAGCTATCCATGCCCGTGACAATCCAGCAGATCGTACCAAGGAACACCAAGACACCGGCAAGGCATGAAAACCATCTCCCCGACTCGTACTCCGACAAAAACGCCGCCACCACATTCACGACAAAGCCACCGAGCATCATCACGGTACCGCCAACCAGCACTTTAGCTTGAATGCTGTATCGCGCACTGCCAACCACCACAGAGATAAGAGTGGACATGGCATCCGGCTGAGGAGGACGATGCACATAGCGCGGGTAGCCCATGATCAGCACACACAACGCAAACGTCATGACGCCAGCGCAGATCAAAAAGGTCGCAAAGTAACCATATTCCTTGGGAATGTGGGCCGAGCCATCCACACACAGTGTTGACAGGTAGCCGTAAGAAAAGGTCGAACCCAAGTTGATGCAAAAGTAGAAGTAACTGAAGTACGTGACCTTTTGCTTTTCTTGTTCGGGGTCGTTCGGGTTGAATTGATCAGCTCCGAGCGGGATGGCGTTCGACTTGATAGCACCCGTGCCGATGCCGATGCCCATAAACAAGCCAACGCAAAACAAGATGTTGACCAGCGTCTTTTGTTCCATGATGGTCGGATACGCCGAGATCGCCACCAAGTATTCACCGATGGCATACCAGATGCCAAACACCATGATGGTGCGGAATCGGCCCCATTTTTCATCCGCAATGTAGGCGCCAAACAACGGCGACAGGTAGCACAACGACGTCCACGTACTCTTCAAGGCACTGGCCGATGCATTCGACCAACCAATCTTGTGCATGTAGTTCTTCAGACCTTGGTTGATGCCGTAGTAGCTGAGTCGTTCTGCGAGTTCCATCATGAGCACAAAAGAGCAGACCTGGAGGAGGATGTTCTTGAAATGGCGTGGACGGTTGTCCCACACGTTTTTATATTGAACGTTGCCGCCAGTCTCGAGCCCGGCCGCGCCAGGGGAGTCGATGAACGACTCTTTCTTCTTCTTGTCTTCCATGGGATGGGATGGGATGGAGTGGAGTCACTTTGTCACTTGGTAACTTGATCACTTGGTCACTCGAGCGAGGGGCGTTGGCCGCAAAATGCGAAGTGAACAAGATCAAGTGTCTGGATCCTTTTAGCGTTGTGGTAACCAGTCATCAACCAGTCAACTCAATGGATCTCCAGAGCCAGTCAGAGTCTTGACACGAATGGGCGGAAAATGGGGTGCAGTACAACTGTTGATCGCACGGGAACGGGCAGGACAGTCAATTTTGAACCCGAGTGTGTTGGACAGCAGCATTCATATCATATGAGTGTTGTATATGAATCACATAAGAATCGATTAGGGGATTACTAGTGTTAATCATTTCTATATAGGGGTTTCTTCCTTTATGTTGCACCTCACCACACCTCACCACACATCAGCACATCTAGGGAATGGGTGATGTATCATCACCCATTAGGTAGTGTGTGATCACACAGCATGGGGTGTGTCATCACTGATTGAACAGTGCTAACAGGGGAAGGGGACATTGCCAATGGCGCAAGAGGCGACTCGTAGCCCACAGTAGAGTGCACCGACCCAGCCCGATCTTTGTCAGATCAATCTCACTGCTTCACTTCAAGAACAGCATTCTGATGCTCTGCATTTCTTCTCGTCGCCCGGGCACTTGATGCACCACCGCAAGATCCAATGCACTTGATACCGCCATTGGGCAAACGTGTTGAAAGTTAGTAGTTGTGTGTTATTTAACGCTTGTCAGATAGCATATTACCTTCTAATAGAATCACTTTCCAACACAATTCGCCCTCTCGGGTTGTGTGGTTCGTAGTCATCTGCCGCCGACACGCCGCGAAGTGGGTACTGAGGGAAGCCCGCTTCAAGCTGGAGCATGGAACTTCAGCAGGTTATGATCCCAATAGCCGCGCAGATGAAGACATCTACACTACTATGGAGGAAGAGCTACCACCAGCTCTCACAACAGAAACGGGAGTCGAGCCAGATGCGACACAGACGTCGAGGTCACCGCCACCGGTGAGGGAAAGCTCCTGACAGGACGAGTTGACAAACCTACTTACACTGCTCCAGAAAATGGACCTGCGGTTTCAAGCGCTCGAGCAGAGATTTGAGCTGCTAGAAGACAAGATGGAAAGGAATGCGGGGATTGATCAACCAGGTAGGCCGATGCGGCTGGATTCACTGTCGCCATCAGAGGAATGGAGTCCAGGAAATGAACAAAGAAACATCAAGACGTCAATCTACCGACCAGTGCCGCCGGCTCAAATCACCACACCCAGCCTAAAGCAGCGAAAACTTGTTGTATCACCACACTGCTGATGTCCAGGGATGGCCACAGCACTGCTATCACCCGCGATATCTCACAGCAGTCACACAGGGGAACACCACAGCACGGCGCTCTCCTTCACTCTGATAATCGTACGGCTCACGATTGCTCAGGGGATCTCTTGTTCAGAACTGATCTTTCTCCTCCGCTGTAGTCCTCGGGGTGTGGTTATATCGGTCTCCTACCGGTACTACCCTGCCAACTTGATATACCTACGAAACAAGATATACCTGTAGATACCTGCTGTACTTGATATACTTGAATTCCACTGGCGCATCGCTTGTAATCAGTCAGCCATCACTGGATTGGGATTCCATACCCATCACTTCCCCTCCCTTTCTGGTGGATGAACGACGCTTTATTCCACGTAGCTTTGTCATCGAATATTCGTGGAGAATCTTGATGTTTTTGTCCAGTTTCTTGGTCTTGAACCACTGGTGTACCGTATTCTACACCAACGCTGGTATATCTTGGAGCAGCGCATCCACTGGTTCCCAAGTTGCTTCCTCCACAGCGAACCCGCACCACTGTGTCGTGTAGTAGACTTTAAAAAATGACAACTAAAATCCACTTTCAACAAGAAATATTCACAAAGCTTGTTCTTGTATCCAGAGAGAGTTCAGTTTAG
>JAMFLO010000070.1:91003-113979 GCA_027475765.1 Paralagenidium karlingii | reverse complement strand
CTGGAAGTCCGCCTTTATCGTCGACCGGTACGCATTGGTCGGCGCGACAAAAGCAATGCCATGGTTTATGGGACGAACACGTGGAAGTCTCTGCGCCAACGACCAAGACGTGAAATCTACTGGACAAGACAGATAGTCGTATGAGCTTAGCGGTCAGTCACGAAACATCTCTCAAAACACAAAGTCAACAAGGACCTTTTGCATATTGATTCAATCGTTGTTCTTTCTTCAGCTTTCCCTGACCAACAAGTGCACTTGCAGTGAGACCGACAATAAGCAAACTGCATTGTTCAACTTGGATTCTGTGACCATCACATCGCTTGCCAACGCTTTGGTTCCAGGTGACCCAACAACCAGCGACAAGAATGACCGCAGCAGCAACAGCAACAGTAGTTCGATGGACTCACCTCTGGATCATTTGTTCACGGTTCGGTTCACTCCAAACCCGGGAAATTCCAACACTACCGTTGTCCAGAGTTTTCGTGCTGCTTGTTCGTGGTTTCTCCAAGCAGATCGTTGCTCGCAGTACAACGCGTTTGAAGGATATCTTATCGGCAGACTTGTTATCGCGACTCTGGAGAGAATCAAAGGCTACAATTACACACGAGCGAACTTTTTGCAAAGCGTGTATACGCAGAGTTAGTTCAACATTGATGGCTTTCGAATTGGACCGTTCTACCCTGAAACCATTCAAAAAGGCTGCAACCAGGGAGTACGCAACGTGCACATCGCCCAACTCCAGCAGAGCAAGTCACTTGTCGATGTGTTTTCCATGTCGTATCAAGCGTCCTGCAGCTATGAACCCAAGGTCTGGTCCACCATCAAGATGGGTCTATCCTGTTCTTTCAGTGGCAGCCAAGCCTCTCTATGCAGCGGCTTTCGAGATGATCTACTAGCAGCTTTCAAGGAAGTGAATGACGGCGGCGGCGTGCACGGAACGACGCGTCTTCAGCTCGAGACAAAAGATGGCGAAGGAAGTGCCCAGCTTGCTCTGATCAACAACAATGTGTTTCTCCAAGATCCCGAGATTTCGCTGTGATTGGAACCTCGCCGATCGGCATCGCGGGTGTCGTTCAGCTTCTCGAGACTTCAATTTCGAAAGGAGGCAAAGACAGCATGCTGTTTGGTGCATTCAGTGGGGATCGCTCGCTTCGTGAGCCTTTCAACGAGAGGATCATCAATTTCCGCGTGTCTGTGGACGACGAAGTGCCCGCCATTGTGCACAATTGTTACTACCACACCAAGACCTGGAGAGTATCGGTGCTCTATGAAGCCACTGAGTTTGGAGCACAACGAAGACACCAACTGGGTCTCGCCTTGCAGGAAAAGCGACTGAACACTTTCATGGAGGTGTCGTATGCCGACAGCTCCACCAAGTGCGTGACTGCCGCCGCGGAAGAAATGTTCAGTGGCGCTGGGTCACAGTTGCAGGCTGTCGTGTTGATTGGTTTAGAATACGAACTGCTCCAAGTGCTGACTGCGATCCATTCCAAGAATCGCAATGTCATGGTGTATGGATTGTCGCACACTGTTGTGACTGCAGTGTTATACTGCTGTGTTATGGAAGAATTCTCGTCCAATACCCGATTCCAAGCGATTTGAGTTGCAGGTTGCAGTCATGGATTACAGCCCTTGCGTTTGTGACACTTCTGGGACCCATCATTGCGGTCATGCATGGCGCGGATCAATTGGTCAACGGCACAAAACAGGCCAAGCGCAACAAACACATCAGCAACTTCTGTGTGGTGGATGTAGTATCTCGTCTGGATCCTGTTGCTGGTGGGGCAATTGATTTACGATCCTCCCTTCGTGCAAGAAGCGTTCACGCAACATGGACTGCGGTTTGAGCAGTGTGTGACCAACGGTGCTGTGGTCAACAAAGTTGACACGGTGCTGAAAGCCATGATTCTGCTGTGGGGTTGCTTCTTGGCGCAGCGGGTCTCTTTTTTCTCGACCAAACGTGGAGCTGAGGTTCGTGCGATGGCTTTGTGTGTGGTACATTCCACATTCTTGTTTGGTTGCTTGGGGTTGGTGCAAGCAACAACCTTCAAGGATCCCAATGTTGCCTCCATGAGCATGGCGTGCATCGTGATGGACAACACGGTGTTTGTTGTGACTGATTTGTATGGCCGACCGGCATTCAAAGCGCTTCGAGGTGTTCCCATGGAAAGTGAAAGCAATGATCGCCACTCCTGCGAGCCATCCACTGGCCTGGTGACATTATATTCCCACCATGTTGGCACAGGTTACAAGATCAGCTCCACCTTGGTGAAGCCAGTCCAAGTCTGGTCGTGCCGTGCATTCGCCAACCAAAGTCGATGGACAGATTCTTCCACTGGTTCTGATGGCCCACCGTCCACAGCTCACAAAGAGGACTTGTGCATCATGTTTCGGATGCGATTGACCACTACATTGGTCGCTGGTAGCCAACCCAAGGCATCGCCGCGGCGTGGGATTTCCGCGAGGACCAAGCATGGAGAGAGGGTACGCCTCGGCCCCCGCTTCGACCGACGCCACTTGACAAAGGCCAAGTCCGTTCAGCATATTTGAATGTGAAGGGATCGTTCAACTCTGTTGCTGCTGGTGCTGACCACCTGCACCTGACCGACCACCCAGCGGTTCGTCGACTTCAACCCGCGCTCCAGTCTCGTTTGTTGTCAATGGCTCAGGTTACACCTGACTTGCAGTTGCAGCTCCTCCCCCCACCTGCCAAAGACAGGCCACCACACCATGAATGATGAGGCTTGGGTCAAATGCAGGTTGGTTGGTGGGATTGAGGACAGTGAATGGAAGCAACCGGACGTTCGTGCTCACGCCAACATTCAGCGCCAGTGCTGTCCTGGGCTGTCTCTGGTGGCGCGGATCGAGGAAAGGAAGAGTGTGCGTGAGGGGGGAGTGAGTGAATGACCCGAACGGACGAAGAATGGGATGTGACAGGTCTGTCATTGTGCCTTTGCGCCATTGTTCGTCAACGGCGACAGAGAGAGAGAGAGAGAGAGAGAGAGAGCCCAGCCCACCCGTCCGAACCATATCAATAGACACGACTCGCCAGACGCCACCCAACGTGCGCTGTGTTTCTTTCGGCTCGTTCAACTACAGCAGATCCCACACCACGGACCAAAGCCAAAGCCATGCCCAAGCGCGACGCAAGCCATCACCACCAAAGTCAGAACCCGGACAAACGCAAACACGAGATCCAGACCCTTCGCTTGAAACACATGCAGCTGCTGGATCTCTTGCGCCATCTCCAGAGTCGCAAAAGCCATGACGACGCCCAAGCGAGTCAATGGAAACTCATTGCGCGATACGAAGCCAGTCGCAAGCATCAAGCGCTTCAGGAAAATGCCAAACTTCGCGTGGCGCTTCGTGAGCACCAGCAATTGCAGAGTCTGCTGCAAAAGCTGTGTGGCAGGGTCGACCCTGTGCGTCAGGTGAGTTGACTTGCTGTAGTGTGCAAGCAATGGGCCGTGTGTGTGTGTGTGTGTTCCCCTTTGAGCTTTGATCAATGTTTTGTTGACGTTTTGCTGTCGCAGACCATGGGCTCCGTCGAGGACTTTGAATGGAAAGTCAACGTGCTCTCGCGTCATCCCGAGCGACGACGATACAACGCCGACATGATTCTGAACGGCTTGTACGGGTCGTTGCCGACGCGCGCGATCCACAGCGGACTGTTCCACGTGAAGGAACCCACGCGGTTCAGCAAGACCAGTAACGTCGATGTGTTGGACCAACACATGTTCCAGGAAGTCAATTTGTGTGCGTTTTGTTCGGGCCATTTCCTGGCCATCGCGGAATCCTGTTGGCAGGCCACCCAGGACTTGGTCACACTGGGTGACAACGCCTTTGCGTTGTGTCAAGTCACCGAGACCTTTGACGAAAGCACGTCGTATTGGACCGCGACGACGTACTTTGGTGCGCCAGCTTCCACACCTCCATCGCCACCGACACCATCGTTACCACTACAGTCACAGTCACAGGAACCAGCCCCCCAGCAACGCGACAACACCAATGCTTGCCAGGACTGCCAGTCGTCCGTGGGGCCTGTGACCCGCTACGTGTCGCGTTTCGTAAAGGAAGGCGACAGTTGCGTCACCAGCTTTTTCACCAACGTGCGCGAGACCCACCACGAAGCGTTGGACAAGTTCAATGTGGCCGAAAACGTCTCGGGATGGTGCGTGTTGCGTGGGGATGTATTGCATCTTGCTTTGCACGTAGAGAGCATCTTGACCACAACCTTTGACTGACCATGGCTTTGGCATGTCGCCTTTGCACCACACAACAGGTTCACACTGCAGGACGGCGGCGTGGATGGCGATGGCCAGCCCCGAACGCTCTTCAAGTGCAGCATCAGCGCGCAATTGCCACCCATTACCCATCGACTGCACGCCATGGTCGCGTTGGCCAATCGATTGCATTTAGGACCGTTTCCCGATCCGACGCCGCTCGAGTATTCCGCGCGGCGCACCCTGGAACGTCAAGTGCGTCGCGCGCTTGCGCACTTTCTCGAGCAAATCCTGTGGACCCATTTGCGCCATGAAGAAGCCAACATTGCACGACATGCCGCTTGTGCTCGTCAGCAGAGCCAGCGTCAGAGCCAGAAGAGTCAGCAGGAGAGTCGGTCTTTCAGCACTTCAGCAGCCATTCAGCACTTTGACAACAACAACAAGAGCAAGTGAAGTGGTTGGATCCCTCCCTTTGGCACCACGTGGGATCGCCGCTGTCTCATTGTTGACTGGGTGGTCTGCTGTAGTAGACAGTCAAGATGACGTAAGTTTGGCCCCGCTTGCTCGCATCTGATTGGTTACGTCAACCAAGTGACCAACATTCAAGGGTGCATCATCATCGTCGAGGTTTCCCCCAACGAAACCAATAGGCAAACGTGCCAAGAGGTTCTGTAGTATACCATTCCAGTGCACAGGAATATGCAGTTTAAAGAGTTCCTTGGCAACCTTCTTTTGTGCAGGAGGTGGTACAGTTGAACATCGTGTTAGAGAGGAGCATGGGTTTTGGTAGGTCCCCGCATTCGCGCCATTGGCAACATCTCATGGTGTGTGGGGCCATCATTCCGAACGAGACTCAATCAGCAGGCAACTGGACCAAGAACGGCATCCAAAGGGGACTCGAGTGGAGGCCACTGGTTTATTTGAATGCTGCCGATGGAACCGGTCGTCAAACAGCAGCCTTCGCGGGCGTTTCAGCACGCTTTCAGCACTTCTTTGCCAGGCATTTCGCCGGCTTCAGCACTCCAAGCGCCGAGTCCCACAAGCTCCCATTGCTCCTCTTCTTCTTCTGCTTGTTCATCTTGTGGTTCATTGTCGCCACCTCCACCAGTTTCAGCAACCATGCAACCAGCATACACAACAGCACCCGCACCAGCACCCGCACCAGCACCAGCACCAGCACTTGCATCAACCAGCGCGTGTCGCCCTCGCATTCTGCAGCAGCCACCGCGTAAACATACCTCGCGCAAGAGCGAATTGGATTTGTTGCGCATCGAATACTTGCAATTGCTCGAATTGTTTCAGCAACTGCAACTGAAAAAGCACCAGGACGACGAAGTCGCGTGCAAATGGAAACTCATCGCGAAATACCAGGCTGCGCGCAAACGTCAATGCTTTCAGGAAAACTCCAAGCTGCGCCTGGCGCTCAAAGAGCAGCAGCGGGTCACGCAATTGCTGCAAAAGACTTTTGGATGTGTGAATATGACGCGGCAGGTGCGAAAGAAACCAATGGGGGTGGAGGGGGTTAATGGCGTATTTGGCTCACGTGTTGTTGTTGTTGTTGCGGGATGTTGGCTAGCCCCCTGGCACGATTGAAGAATTCGAATGGAAAGTAGGCGTCTTGTCACAACACCCCGAGCGACGCAAATACAACGCTGAATTGATGATGAACCATTTGTATGGGAATCTGCCTTCGCGAGCGATCCGAAGTGGACTTTTAGAAGTGACGGAACCCGTGCGATACACGAAATCCAGCAACACCGAGTTACTTGACCAACCCGTGTACCAGCAAGTGAATCTCTGCGCCCATTTCACGGGCAACTACAAGAAACTCGCGGATTTATACTGGAAAGACCGTGGGGACACGGTTCCGTTGGGGGAACGTGTGACTGCCGTCAGTGATGTCGTGGATGTGTTTGACAAGGAGACTTTTTATTGGATCGGACGAACCCATTTTGCCCCAGAGACGCAAAACCTGGAAGAACAACACGCGGAACCCGTCGCAATTGGTCCCATCAGTCGTATCTTGACTCGGCGAGTGGACAGCGATGGTTGTGTCACCGTGTTCTTCCGAAATGTTCGAGAAACCGACGATGAAGACACCATCAGCTTCACAGACGACATTGTAGGCTGGTAGGACCCGTTCGCCTTTCTCTTTCTCTCTCTTTCTCTTGTGGTTGTTGTGAGAGGAGCGCTGACCGGACTGACGTGCATGATGCAATGACTTTTGATCAGGTTTACACTGCAAGATGGTGGTGTGGATGCCGACGGGAAGCCCGTGACCGTGTACAAGTGCAATATGAGCTCGCAATTGAAGCCTATCGCCCATCGATTGGAATGGATGGTGATGCTCGCCAATCAAATGCACTTGGGCAGATTCCCTTCCCCGTCAACGCTGGAGTACAGGGCTCGCAAACGATTAGAGCGGCAAGTGCGTGATTCATTTCTTCACTTTGTCACCAACGTGCTATGGACCGCTCTGGACCACCACCAGTTACGGATCACACGGAATTCCGACGAGGCATGCAAGTGATGGAGACCAAAGTTGTAACTTATGGAGAGCCTGCAGGATCAACGGAGACTGGTGTGCTGGTCCTAGGATCGGATTGATGGCAGGGCTCGTGGTGTGTATTACCATGGAGACCATGACGAGAAGAAACCCATTGAGCGGGTTTCTCGCGTGTACACTCACCTCATTTGAAAAGTGGTAGAAGCTGGTTGAAGAAAAGATCCGAGATAACCCATCAAATGGCGCACACAAAAGGCCTTGGATTCCACGGAGAGCGGTGGGTTTGTTTATGTGAAGAAAGTCAGAGGCCACCATGAGGAAGAATGGGCGAGGAGAGGTGTGCAATGGACCTGCTGTCATCCACTTTGGGTTGGAGCCACCCAGTCCACGTCTTCGTTTGCGCGGTGCCAACGCTCGAATCCAATGGTGAACTCAAAACCTCACCATCACTGCTGCGCAAATGCAAATGCAATTGGACTCCGTCCGATCGCTTCGTGGTGGTGGTTGGTGACACGTTTGCTTCACAAAGCCATCTTAGCTTTGGCCAACTTGAACGGTTGACCCTTGCATGCAGGCACGCACGCACGCACCAGACGCGATCAACACAGCGCGACATCGAACTGCATCGTCCTCCCATCGTTGATCGGTTCCAAAGGATCATTTGGCAGTGCGAGATCGCAATCCGAGTGCGATCCAGCGGGTAGGAAAGAGCCATGATGACGGTGATTACGTCGATCCTGTGCGGATTGCAGGTCCTTTGACCTTGACTCTCCACGGAGCCATCAGTGGGTGATCCCGCGTGCGAGCCGGCCGCATGTCGTGTGTTACACTCGCGTCTCTCCAAATGTGTGACGCACGCGCGTCGGGGAGTGAAGAAAGTGAATCTGGTCGTTTCCATGCAATAACTTGACCCTGGGGCATGTTCAAATCGTCCAAGAGACAGACCAACCGTCAAGCGGACCGACACAATCCAAAGGATCTGGATGCATGCGATGGTTCGTTCGTTGCCTTGTGACTGACTTGACCAAACCCACCGCCACGGTCTCTGTGGATGGGTGGGTGGGTGGGTGGCGTTCTTTTGGCGTTGACGAGGTTTCTTCTCTTTCGCGTGCAAAAAGCGTGCTAGTACTGGGTGGCTGGAGGTGGTGGTCCTGGCTCCGACAGCACCGCCGTGATCCATGCGCCCCCCCCCCCTCAACACACACGCACGTTTGATTATCAGTGTTTTGGCTCGGAAAGACCAGGAGGGCTGTCCATTTCCATGGATGGAGGCCACTTGGCCAACGATGATGATGACAGCATCATTTGCGCGAAAAGAGTGCAACGGTTTACGTTGTGATCCCAACAAGAAGCGATGACGGCGAGAAAGCTGCAAGTGTACAGAACGGACAGTTTGGCTCCCGCTCAAGTGCGGTCGCGAGTCATACATTTCCTCACTCACGATCCAGGATGGATTGACCTCGAGGCCGCGCGCGATCCTTTCACTACACACTTAAGTACTCCCATGGTTGGCTGGGTGAGGACTGGGCTCACTTGGCTGCAGGCACGACGGAAGGTCATGGCCCGACACGCCAACTGGTTGAGTGAGGTCAAGTCGCCAGTGTTGTGTGAGAGGCAACCCACCGATCGACAAGGAACCCGGCCCGCGCGGTGGAGCATTCGCCAGCTCTTTGGTTCGAGTCATCAACACGCGACCTCTTCTGGGCCACGTAGGTCGTTTGGTTTGAGGAACGTGATGCAAACGAAGTGTGACACCAGCGGTTTGGGTGGGGCAGGTGGCGTGTTGTGGTGGTGGTGGGCTTCCATTGACAGTTCCAAGCCATGGCGGACTCCACCGCGACAACCAACACCGCCCCCGCCCCCTTCCTCTTCGCCAGGCATCTTCACTTTCACAGCAACACAGCAACGCAGCCCCTCCCGCCGACAGACAAAACATACACACACATACTATTCAAGAAGTGTCCGCGGCTACCCGCCCACCCGCCCACCCGCTGGTACTGGTAGTCAGTTGAACTGTCTGGCCTGGCTGTCCAAGTCGGCAGCCATCGCTGCGCCCTCTGGCCAGTCTCTTGACCCATCCAACACACCACCACCAACCCAAAAGAACAAGACAAAAAAAGCGGATTCTCATTCTTGCTCACTCGCTCACACTGCTCTTGCGCTCGCACTCGTGTTGGTTGCGCACTCACTCGCTCATTCATTCATTCATTCATTCCGACCGAGATCCACAGAGCTCTACGCAACAGAACAGAACAGACCCGAAGAGAAAGAGAGAGAGAAAGAAGAAAGAAAAAGCGGCATCCAATGCGTCAACTGAACAAACCGAACAGTGCCAAAGAGATCACCAACGACAAACGACTCAACCAACGACTTGGTGGCAATGCTGTTACCGGTGCTATGACCAAGAGCTCACTATCGTCCGCGAGGGACCCTGACCAAGAACCGACACAACCATCTGCCATCGCCGAGACTCGACCAGTGACCATCCAACTCTCTTCTTCTTCTTCTTCTTCTACTTCTTCTTCTTGTCGTTGTTGTACGTCGTCGTCTGGTTCAACGACCAATGCTTTGTGCACCATTTCGCCTACCAACAAGACTTGTGTCGAGTCTACCCTGGTGGCCAATTCCCAAAAGCCACAGGCGACCCGACGTCGACGCCCACTGACAAGCCGCAAAGATGAAATCGAGGTGCTGCGCGTGCACCACATGCAATTGCTGGAGCTCTTGCAGCACCTGCAACGTCAAAAGCGCCAAAACGACCAAGGAGCCACCAAATGGCAGTTGCTGGCGAAACACCAGGCGGCGCGCAAGCACCAGGCGCTGCAGGAAAACGCCAAGCTCCGACTCGCGTTGAAAGAACACCATCAAGTCAAGGAAATGCTGCAGAAACTGTTTGGAAGAGTTGATTCTCCGCCTCGGGTGAGTATGGTAGTTGTCGTACACGACAAGTGGCTTTTTGTTGGCGCGAGGATCAACCAGTGGGCTGACCAACTGTGTTTGTCGGTTGTGTTGCCTTGGTCGGTTCTCATCAACTTGTACGTCATCATCGGGGCAATACCAGACATTTGCAACCATGGAGGACTTTGAATGGAAGCTGGGCGTGCTGTCTCTCCACCCGGAGAGACGTAGACTCAATGCCGACTTGATGATGAACCATTTGTACAGCCAAATTCCGACGCGATCCCTGCGAAATGGACTGTTCCACACCACGACGCCCACTCGGTACTCCAAGACTTACAATCTCGAGCTCTTGGACCAGACCGTGTACCAGGAAGTCAACTTCTGTGCTCGATTCCACGGCGATTATCGCCAAATCGCCGATTTATACTGGCAGGACCACGTGGAACACCTCTCTTGCGGAGAACACTACTATGTGCTCAATGAGATCACTGAAAGATTCGACCCAAACACCATCCAGAGCACGGCGACAACGTATTACGCACCTCCCCCATCACAAGAAGAGCTTTTGAGCCAGTTGGCGCGACCAAGAAAGCCACCGGCAGCGTATCGTTCTTCCGGAGGCATCACGAGAACAGTCTCGCGTCGTATCGATGATCGGGACTCGGTGACAAGACTGTTCATGGGGGTGTTTGAGACCATGGACGAAGAAGCCTCGAGCCACGACAACATCGTGGAGAGAGTGAACGGCTGGTAAGCAGAACGCCCATTTACAAGCACTCCACGGTGATGCAGACTGGATGAATAACCACACCCGATGCGATTGCTCGATAGGTTCACCGTACAGGATGGCGGACTCGATGAACATGGGGTACCCATCACGATCTTCAAGTGCAACATGACGTCCGAGTTTCGACCCATCACTCACCGCTTGAACAAAATGGTTATGATCGCCAATCGTATGCGCATGGGCAACTTCCCAGACCCTGCTATGCTGGACTTTGAAAGCCGTCGAGTCATGGAAATGCAAGTGCGCAGAGCGCTTGCTCAGTTTGGCACCAACGTCATGTGGACCAATTCGTGCAAACATGAAGCCATGGTTGCCAAACACTCCAAGGCTGTCATGGAGAACCCAAAAATGTAGAAATGGTTGATGGCCTTGTACTCGGCGTTGTGCCAGAGGAGCTCAACAGTAGTCATTCCCTCAACGCATGGGACCTGGGTCGAGGACACTGCTGGTGTTGACACTCCGGTATGGTGGTGCCATGATGAATGGATCGTTTTTTCGACCTAGAGGAGCCACCACGGAAGTATTCGTAGCCTCCTTTGTCGACGGGTTCATTGTCGTCGACAGCGTGGACACCACTTCAATCCGGTTCACGGCCACATACAACGGGAAAATGAAGAACACGGTGACGGTGACAAACGTATTCAACATCAACAAGCTGGTAAACAACGCAAAGTACACGTTGGGGTCCTTGACGGAAGCCATCAACACCAACGCAATGGAACCCATGAGGCTCGTGCTGCAGATGCAGATCACCAGTTGTTTGCTTTCGTTGAAATGCGCAAACTTGTTGTCCAGTCGGTACACCCGTTGACACAAGAAGCAACCCCAGAGCAGTGTGAAGGTTTTCATGGCAAACGCGACCAACTGGAAAGAGTTGATCGGCGATACACAGGTCTCATAGCGATAGCCGTCCAGGGTCCAGGCTTCCTCCATTCTACGACGACTTGCCAGCGTCCAGAAGACCAGAAAGATCGCAAACACCAGCAAGATGGCTGTGAAATCCGCCAGCACTTGTGCATCCGAAATCAGCCTCTTGCGCAACTTGCGATTGTTAAAGACCTGGTCAATGTGATGGGTCTTGACGAACAGTGGACCAAAGAGCATCACAAACGAGATATCCGCCGCCCACGGTTCGAGGGCGCAAGTTGTGTTGGTTGGAATCGGATAGAGCAGATACACACTTGAAAAGCACAAAATGGCGCCGAGACACGACACCACCGAGAATTTGAAGCTTACATGGACAAACTGGTGGTTGCGATGACGAATCAGGAGACCGATGATGACCACCACGTATAGATTGCCCATACTTGCCACCGCAATCATGGCAAGACGCATCCCATGCAACTGGAAATCCACGTTGGGGCTCGCCTTGTACATGCAGCTATCAAAGCCAAAATCAAAATCAATGGACCGCGTTGATCCATTGTCATGGAACCCCATCAACCACACCCGCTTCATACACTGGTTGCAATGTGTCGAACCGTTGGTGATGGTCTCACTGGAAACAGAACCACTAGCAGTATCGTCAACAACTGGTCCGCATCGAACATCCTTGAGATTGAAGCTGCCACTGTCATACATGGCATCGATGAGCGAGCTTGGTGTGATTTCCATGCCAAGAACTCGTTGCAGCGACGTCACGACAAACATGCCCACGAGATACCCTTCAAGTCCAGCAATTGTTGGACTCAACGAGTTGTCATATGTCGTCAAAGCCTGAGTGAAATCCTGGACTGCGCGAAGCCGCGTGTCGTTCACCGATGGAACACACTGAGAGATCACAACGTTCTGCATATTGACCTGCGAACGCGTAGACGGGAGCGCGAAGAAATGGGCCACACTGGTCATCGACGCGGTGGACAGGCCAAGCACGAGAACGTTGATGTCTTGACTGTGAACAGTTCGTGATATGCCTCCCAAAACATCCGAGTTGCCAAGGCAAACGATCGCTTCGGGCGCACAATCCGTTTCGTCAAACAGATGAAGCACGGCATTGGTCAGGTTGGATTCATCTCTTGCGAAGACTGCTTCTGAGTGCAATTCGAGTCGTTTGGCTTTCAAGGCGGTGGTCAAAAGATCTCTTCCATTGGCTCCAAACGAAGAATCTTCTTGCAGCAACGCGATCTTGTCAATCTTTCTGGTGTAGTAGCAATAGTGAATGAGCGCCGCAATCTCATCGCGCCAGGACGCGCGAAAGTTGAGCACAAACCGGTTGAACGGTTCGCGGAGGTGCATATCTCCGCTGTACGAACCAAGCATGGGCTTTTGCAGCCTGGAAGCCATGGAGATGATTTGCTCCATCACTTCACTGGATGTTCCCAGAAGTCCAAACACGCTTGCGTCGTTCAAAAACTCCACATTGATCTGCCGAGACAGCGTATCATTGTCCAAGTCATCTTTCCAGACCAGGTCCAACTTGGTGGTACCTCGAATCCCTCCGCCATCGTTCACTTCGCGGAAAGCAGCGAGCAAGCCATCGCGAAATTCCACGCAGTTGTACTTCTTGGTGCCAGTGAAAGAACAGGACTGACCGAAACGAATCGTCTGCCATTGCTTGGGCTTGTAGCCGCAAGTCGTGAAATTGAAATACGGATTCTCGTGGTCTACTAGTTGAACCCCCGCGGTGACCGTTGCTTTGGTCAAAATGACTTGATGCATACACTGGTTGCATCCTCCTTGGTCTTCTGGCGGCAGGAAAGGACCACATCGCATGCCGTGCAAGTTGACATAGCCATTGTCAAAGATGGCGTCGAGGAATTGTTCTCGTGTCAATACTCCTCGACTTCGTTCCAGTGCATCAATGGTGGTGAGCGTGGCCAAATAGGCTTCCAGGGCAATCACACTTGGCGTCGAAGAAGGAGCAAATCGCTCGATCGCCTCGAGGTACTTGACAACAACCGGGTGGGAACGATCATCTGCCATCGGAACCACTTGGGAAGTGTACAGATTCTTTATTAGCCGGGCACCACCGGTCGCATTCAGCGTGGAGATCAACATGTCGCTGACCACCGCCGACACGCCCGCAACATAGATATCTGGCCAAAAGTCTCGAACGGCCATGACAAACCTCGTGGCTGGAATGTTCACGGTTCCCATCACCACAGCATCCGGTGGAAGTCTACCCGTAGAGTTCATGGCGTTCAACGCCACCAGGATCTGGTCATCCAGCGCCATTTCGTCGTCGAAAAAACTCGAATGGTAGCCTTGGGAGTGGAGTCGCAGGTTGCTTGAGCTGAGGGAACTCAGAACCCCTTGCAGCACGGATTCACCAAACGAATCGTTCTGGTAGAACACGGCAATGCGGGTATTGCCCAAACGCACAAGCAACTGCACAATCGCGGCGGCTTCGTCCAGATACGACGCTCGATAATTAATCACATATCGGTTGAACGGTTCCCGTACGAGATGCAACCCGCCACTGCGTGCTCCAATGTACGGGACCTTCAACGCGGTCGTCACGGGGATCGTGGCTTGAGCGACGGCTGTGCCGACGGGTCCCAGGATCGCAAAGATCTCGGGATGGCTCGCCAGTTGCTGTTGCACGAGCTGTTTGCTGAGCGTGGCATTGTATTGGTCATCTACCACCAAAACCTCCAAGCGCACTTTGCCAAAGCCCCCGTCGGCATTGTATTGGTCCAACGCGATGCGTACCCCCGTCGAATACTGGATGCCGCTGACGGCATTGGATCCGGTCAAAGCACACGGCTGAAGAAACGTGATGGTGCGGTTGACAGCACAAAAGTTGGTGGTGTCAAAGCCCCACGCCACGTGATGAAGACCAACCACCACCACCATCAGTAGCAGCACCGCCATCAACCAAAGCGGCCGAAGCTGCCGAAACAGTCGAAACAGCTGGAGACCGTTTGCCACGACTTCAAGTTGCCGCAAGTGTCGAGTCATGAAAGGAACCGAGTTGTATCAAATGAGTGGCGATTGACGGGCCAGTGGGAGCTATGGTGTTGCTGTGCAAGTTAACTCTTGGGAAACACCACCAGACACAACCAGACTCGGGTGGGATGGAAAAGCAGATGAAACTACAAACTCGAGCAAGGATGCCGCGTGCTGGTTGGACGAAAAGTTAGAATACCGCGCGCTGATTGGTCGGCTAAAACGGGCCAGCTAAAAAAGAACTACCGTCCAAATAGTCAACCACACTGGTGAAGTCGCCCACACCTCCACGTGGAGACAAACGAAAAAGCCCGATGGATGGCACGACGTTCCGTTCGTTCATCGAGTGAAGAAAGTGGTAAACTCTTTTCTCGCTGCTCCAACAGCCAACAGCCACACATATCAATGATGAATTGTGATCTTTTATTTCCCTAGCAGAATCGATGTTTCAGTTGATCACGGCAAGGGGTTCGTGTCCCTCTTAAAGTTCATTACCTCCAAGAAGCTTTTTGGGAATCGTGGGAGGAGGGGGGGGGCAGTGGACATACTGCATCGGGGCAGCACCAATTTGCAAATCGCGTGGGTCGGCCATCAACTCTTTGACAGCAGCAGCTTTGGCTTTTCTTTCTGCTTTGGCTGCTTGTTGTCCAAAGTGGTGGAGTTAATAGCCATAGCTATATCCAGCAAGTGTGGCATCCTCTTGCTTCCGAAATTAACCCGGAAGTAATCTATTTTTGATGCCCGACAAAGTGTACTGTACTATTTCATATACAAAGCGTTTGGGGGCAAGAGGCGGCTTGCGTCGCCAGGTGAAGCAGAAGCAGAAGCAGAAGCAGAAGAAGAAGCAGAAGAAGAAGAAGAAGAAGAAGAAGAAGAAGCGATGGATGCGTCGACGGGGCGTCGCCATCACGGCAGAACCTCAATCCGCGTCGTGACCAGTCGTTGCATTCGAGCCACTGACAATCAGCACGATCAGAGCGCTTCTGAGCTACACGAAGCAGTGCTTGTGGATCCCTTGTCGGGATCGGACAACCAACAGAAAGAAGAGGAGCCGGAAGAAGCTCAACCAGTGCCAGTGCCAGCACCACCACCACCACCAGCAGCAGCAACAGCACCACCACCACCAAAGTCTGCTGGTCGTCGTCGTCGTGATCACACCAGTCGCACCGGTTGCCAGTGCGTCAACTCGGCGACAACGTCAACCAAGTGTCAACCCACCAACCACCAGCCACAAGCCACCACTACCTCAAAAGATCTTGCGACCAAACTGCCTCCGCCCTCGCGAAGACGTGCGCGAGATCTCGCGCTGCTTCATGCAGAATACGATCAATTACAAGAAATGCACCGTAAACTGCAGCAACGCCGGAACGTCGACATGAACTCGGTCAGTGTGTGGCAATTGCTGGCCATGGAGGAAAGCACTCGACGCCACGAAGCCATTCAGGAAAATACCCGACTCAAGAAATCCATTGAAGAAATCCGTCGAATGATCGAAACAATTGCCAAATGTGTGGACACCACCCAAGGAATTCTTGATGTAAGTGGGCCTACTTGTGGACTTTGCGCTTTGTGAATTTCTGGTGGTGAGGTATCGGGGGCCCGACAGCGGTTGACAGGGTTTTGTACTGCTGACTGGTGGTTGATCCAGAGCCTGGGATGCGTGGAAGACAATGAATGGCGACTTGGCGTGCTGTCGCAACACCCGCAGAGAAGGAAATACAACGCCGACATGATCATGAACGAGTTTCTTCGTGAATTGCCAGGACGAGCCGCCAAAAGTGGGTTGTTGCAAGTGACCCAACCCACTCGATTCACGAGAACGTCCAACGAAAACTTGTTGGATCAGACTGTGTACCAGGAAGTCAACATTTGCCAACAATTCCATGGCCACTACCTGCACTTGGCCAAAGCGTTTTGGGATTACACGTGGGAGGACATCCCATTCAAAGATGGTTTGTTCTTTCGCAAAGAACTGGTCGAATACTTTGATGAAAACACGGCGTACTGGGTTGGCAGACATTTGTTTGGATCCACTACACAGTCTGCGACTCTCACACGTGACAGCGGTGTCTCCTCGCGAACGCTGGTTCGACGGGTGGTTGACGACGGGTGTGTGACTTTCACTTACCGAAGTGTGCTGGAAACGGACCCAGTACCGTCGTGGTTGGAAGGACCGCAGTTCACGTATGGATGGTGAGCAACTCGCCTCATTGGCACAATTACTTCTCTTCACGACTGACGCGGCAGTGTTGCAGGTACTGTGTGCAGGATCACGGCGTGGATGCAAGCGGCCATCCGATGACCTTATTCAAATGCAATATCACTTCGGAGATGCGTCCTATCACAAGCCGTCTGAGTGTCATGCTACTGCTGGCGAACCACATGCATCTCGGACTATTTCCACATGCCGGCACGTTGGATGCCTCCGCTCGCAAAACTGCTGAGCATCAAGTACGCCATGCATTTATGAACTACACAATGCAGGTTTTGTGGAGCATGGCGGTCAATCGCGAGGACTTCTTGCGCAAGTATGCCGACAAGAACCGCAAGGAAGAGCCAGAAGAGTATTTGGTGACGCTGTGAGTTGTGGATAATGGGTCATTTATGGTGTGGCGAACAATATCTGGCTTGGCGAGGTGCAGTTGTGGTACTTGCGCGGTGTTGTTGGTATTATAATCTGTATACCCATCTTCAAAGACTTAGGAGAAGTCACCTCAAGATCATGGCGTCTTTTTGGACGGAGTAAGAATGAAAGGAATGGGAACACTAACAATAGACCTGAGGTGGTTGTTGCAACTCCCAGGCATGCCTCATCCACGAACCGACTGGCTGTCATTCGACGCTCGTGTGGAAGAAACCCAAGCATGCGAGGCAACGCAGAGGTTGATGCTCAAACGGAAGACGCGTCAAGTGATCCAAAGAGACGCCACAGTGATGTAGACTGCCATGTTTCGGGCAACGACTCTTCGCCCATGCCTAAGGTTGGGCCAAGCCATGCTCGCAAGTGTCGTAAGCACGATCCACCACAAAAGCCACCTTCCAAGAGACGCAGCGAAGACATTGAAAAGCTTCGAGAAGAACATTTGAGGCTTCAACAAATGATAGCCAAGCTGCAAGAAGCATACCACAACGACCAACAGGCCGGCGCAAATCCATGGAAAATAGTGGCACAACACGAAGGCCTTCGACGTCAACAAGCACTTCAAGAAAACGAAAAGCTGAAACAAGCCATCAGGGAATACCGCAAAGTGTTGGAAATGCTGACAAAGAGTATGACCAAGACGACCAGCGTGCTACGGGTACGTAAATGTCGTTGCTCTTTGGGCTGTCTACTCGTGCTATGATGGGGTCAACTGAAGGAGCAATGTTTCGGTAGAGTTTGGGATCAATGGAAGAACTCGAGTGGAAAATGGGTGTGCTGTCTTTCCATCCCGAGAGGCGCAAATACAATGCTGATCGCATTATGACCCAGTTCTACGCTGAAATCCCCAGTCGAGCAGTTGCGAGTGGCCTTGCGCAAGTACAAAGCCCAACACGATACACGCGAGTGGAAAACGCCGAGCTTCTTGACCGTGTTGTGCACCAAGAAGTGAACTGTATGCAGTTCTTGAGCGGTTCGTATCTCGATTTGGCCCGAACGTTTTGGGGAGTCAAGCGTGAAGTGATCCCAATTCTCCAGAGAGCCTTTCTCGAGAATTCCGTTCAAGAGCAATTTGACCACGATACAACGTGTTGGGTCGCCAGAACACTGACCAAGAACCCAGAGTTTGCTTCTCCACGGTCGTGTGATGCTGGGTATGGTAAACACATGCTCATGCGACGTACCATGGGTGATGGATCTGTGACTTTCACTCTCAAGCACGTTCGTGAGGTTCCGGAAGCTCCGTCCGACAGTTTCTGTGGATGGTGAGTGCTTGCAACCCGTCTGAAGAAAACTGGCAACTTCTTGTTGTGACGTTTTCGGCTTGGCTGGTAGGTTTTTGTTTGAGGATGCAGGTCTGGATGAGCACGGCGACCCAGTCACGAGCTTCAAGTGCAGTTTGAGTGCAGAGACTCCACCAATTGCACATCGTTTGGACGACATGCTGCTGGTTGCACAACGTATGCAGCTCAAAGAAGGCGCCGACCTCTCCAGAATGGATGCAACCAGTCGCAAGAACCTGGCGAGACAGATCCGTCATTTGTTTATGGAGTACACAATCACTGCGCTGTGGGGCACAGTGACGCGACGCGAAGACGCGCTGCGTCAACATGCCCAGCGATCCCAGCAACTTGAAGAAGAACAAGAGCAAAAAGAAGAACAAGAAAAAGAACGAGTTGCTCGGCCAATGGACCCAGAAGACCACAATGAAGTATGGAGAATTCCAAGTAGTCGTCGCGACTTCCATTCGAATGCTCCAGCTCCGATTTCTCTTCGACTTCCTCCGTTGCACGAACGTTTGGCCAAGACCCAGTTGTAACAAAACCTCCACCCACCAGGCTCAACGCCGCATGCCCCCTTCCCATACACAAACAAACGTCATCTGGTTTTTCGACAAGATGGTTGCATGAGCCATCACCATGAAACCTGATGGCATTTCCGAATCTGATTCTCTCGGCAGACTTGATGACAGTCCGCATCCCCAGATTCTGAAGATGGTCAGTTCGGTTCAGTGTGGTGCACAGTGGTGGTGCGCATGACAGTTGGGACTCCTCATCCTCCTCGCAGCTGCTGTCGAGGTGGTTTCACGAAACAAACCAACACCCACGTAGAGCGCAGAATCCACGTGCGCAACCATCTTCACTAACGCAAACGAGTGCTTTCAAGCAGCGCAAATATCGAGATGTTTACGTGGAACCTCGCACAGAGCGACGTCGTGAGCGAACAATCCTGGTCTGGTGACGACGAGAGCCCACAGGAGTTGTCGACGACTCCAACCATGGACCGTTGGGTTGCCACGCATGATGATAGCCGCAGCGATCGGACCAGCACGAACTCTAGCTCGTGTCCAAGCCCATGCCCACACGCAAGCACGGCAACCACCACGAGAAGAAAACGCAAGAACTCAACCTGCAAGTCTCCGGGTCATCGACCGCCGTCCAAACGCCGCACCCAAGACATTGAAAGACTTCGAGAAGAATTGGTGAATTTGCAACAGGTGCTGAGCAAGCTGCAGCAAAGTCATTGGCACAAAGAACAACAACTGCAGTCCAAGGCACACCACGACGCTGAAGCTTCACAACAATTGCAGATTTGGAGACATGCAGCCAAACACCAGAGTGCATTGCGCAAAGAATCATTGGAAGAGAACCAAAAGCTCAAGACGACGCTGATGGAGTACCGTCGAATGGTGGACGTGCTGACCAAAGGAGTGGACAAGACAGACCGCATTGCACGAGTGAGTCCCGACGGTTCTGGTGTCTTGATTGTACGCGAGAGATTTGTTGATCGAGTTCTGATCGTGTTGTGCTTGGTGTGTTTTCTCAGAGCCTGGGGACCGTCGAAGAGCTCGAGTGGAAAATTGGCGTGTTGTCGTTGCACCCCGAAAGACGAAAACTCAATGCGGATCGCATCATGAACCAGTTTTTCAGTGAGATTCCAAGCCGAGCCATCGTCAGTGGTCTGGCGGGGTTGTTCACGCCAACCAGCTACACACGAGTGGAAAACGCGGATACTCTGGATCAAGTCATCCGTCAGGAAGTGGTCAGCATGCAGTTTTTGCATGGCTCGTACAAGGATCTGGCCGCATTGTTTCACAGTTTCACGCGTGAACTGATCCCAATGCAAGCCGTCTCGTTTGTGGAGAACACCGTGATCGAGCGTTTCGATGAGAACACGGTGTGTCGAATTGCAAGGTGTTTGGTGAACGATGCGAATGAGAGTGACCCAAAGGCGCGGGACGATGTGCCGCTCAAGCAGATGCTGATGCGTCGTTTCGTCAAGGACGGATGCATCACATTTGCCTGCAAGGAGGCCCGTGAAACAAGCGATCCCCCATCCAGCATGGAAGTCGTCGATAATGTGTGTGGGTGGTACGTACACCGCAAAAGACAATTCCTTCATGAGCAATGTGCTGTAGAATCTTTGGCTGACTGCGCTGGCGACTCTTTGGTCATGCAGGTTTACTCTTCAAGACGGCGGTGTGGATGAACATGGCCAGCCAATGACCATCTTTAAATGCAATTTCCAGGCCAACATGCAACCGTTTTCAAATCGTTTGGAGAGCTTGCTGCTGGTCGCCAAGCGGCTGCATCTGGCCGAAGATTTGCCCAACTTGGTCGGCATGGACTATCCGGGCCGCAAAGCACTTGAGAAGCGCCTTCGCGATTTGTTTATGGACTACACCATGCAGGTGCTGCTAAAGATCCAGATGCAACGTCTCGAGGCGCTGAATGCCCACTACAAGCCATGCAACGCCAACAAAAGAATGCAAGTGGAGTACCTGACCGGGGGCTGTTCCCCTTTGGCCAACCCATCGACCTCTTTGAGACGCAACAAACGCGACGAGATCCAGGTGCCCACGCGGCTTCCATCTCTTCGCGAGCAACTGGCGCGGGCCAAAGCTCATCCGCGTCCAACCAAACCGCTCGGCGTCCCATGTGAATAAGAGCTCAACCATGTACTATTGCAAAGCGCATCTCTTCGTGAGCTCACTTGACGCCTGTCAAACCTGATGACGTCGTTGTCCCTTTGTAAACTAATCGAGGGCCAGAATGAAGGTCGTTGTGGCGTAATCAGCTCCTCCCCCCCCCCTCATTCCACCCACATCCTCTTCCTCTTCTCAAGTGTGAGGGAGTGACATGAATGCAGCAGCAACAGACATGACGGCACTGTCCCAGCGACAGCAGAAGCAACAGGCAGGTCAAGTGCAAGTGGAAGAAGCCATTCAGCAGCAACAACAGATCCCACACGGCTTCTTCCCTTGTTGTGGTGGTGGTTGGTCTGCTGCTTCTACTTGGTGCGAAATGCACGGCACGACTAGCCCCATCTCCACCAGCTCTTCTTCCTCGTCTCCAGCGCCGACGCCATCCGCAGTCTCGTCATGCCCAAAGCAGCCCCACATGCGCCGCCCATTTTCCCCCGGCACCTCCAATGACCACCGTAACAAACGCAAACCGCCTTCCAAGCGACGTACCCAAGACATTGAACACTTGCGCCACGAACTGACGAGACTGAAGCACTTGCTGAAGCAACTGGAACAGGCTCGCGACCAAGACAACGAGACGGCCAGTTCGTGGAAGCTCTTGGCCCAACACGAAGCAGCACTGCGGTTGGAGGCTGTGCACGAAAACGACAAACTCAAAAAGACTTTGGGCGAGGCTCGTCGCATGTTTCAAGGGTTGGCCAAAGGCGTCGACAAAACCGCCCGAGTGGTGCACGTAAGACTTTTGTAGATTTGTCCTGCAAACGACATGGGGTTGGCGCACGCGGTGGGTTCATTGTACGATTTGTGATGGCTAGAGTCTGGGATCGATCGAAGAGTTCGAATGGAAAATGGGCGTGTTGTCGTTGCATCCGGCACGAAGAAAATACAATGCAGACCGCATCATGAACCAATTCCTGAACGAAATACCGAGCCGAGCCATCACCAGTGGGCTCACGGAAATTCGCGAACCGTTTTATTGCTCGCAAGTGGCGAACCTTGACCGTTTGGATCGGACGGTGCACCAGGAAGTGAAAGGCATGCAGTTCTTTTCGGGCTCGTATCTAGAGTTGGCCGAGGTGTTTTGGAAGTGTCGTCATGAAGTGGTGCCAACCCAAACAGTGTCGTATGTGGAGAATGCAGTGACGGAACAGTTTGATGAGAACACCATCTGTCGACTCGCACGGTGTGTGGTGGACAAACCCAACGATCAATTTCGATACGCACGCGAGGAGTTGCCGCTCAAGCAAATGCTGATGCGTCGGTTTGTCAACGAAGGATGCGTCATGTTTGCCAGCAAAGAAGTTCGTGAAACACTCGACACACCACCAAGCATGGAAATCGTGGACAATGTGTGTGGATGGTGCGTAGCAACAACGCATCCAGACAAGAACGGTCGGTGGTGTTCGCTAATAACTGCTTGATGACCTATGGGAACCAGGTTTGCACTGCAGGACGGCGGGTTGGACGAGCATGGCAAGCCGCGTACGATCTTTAAATCCAGCTTCCATGTGGACATCAAGCCTCTCTCCAACCGTTTGGAGAGAATGCTGCTGGTCGCCAAGCGGATCCAGCTAGGAGAGGGTACTTTTCCCGAATGCAGTACGCTGGACGCTTCCAGTCGCAAATCGCTCGAGCAGCAGCTTCGCGAACTCTTTGTCGAGTACTTTCAGCAAGTGCTCTGGAGAATCCAAATGGGTCGCCAGGAAGCGCTGAGCGCGTACGCGCAACAGCAACAGTGCCACCTCAGCATCACCAACACCAATAAGATGCAAATGGACTATCTCACCAGTGGCCGGTCTTCTGCAACGACTTGATCACTCAGTCACGCGCGAGGCCATTACGCTCACGCTCAGAAGCCACGTGCCGACGTTTCTTCGCAACCGACGAAGCAGCCACCGCCGCCTCTCCGAACCCAATGGTGGCAATGGCCAGCATCATGCGATTCAATTAGGGCCGCCCCCCCCCCCCCCCCCCCCCCCCCACTCACGACCCCCCCCACCACCCTCCCCCCCTCATCTCTTTTCCCTTCGCAAAATAGATCACAA
>JAMFLO010000070.1:0-90993 GCA_027475765.1 Paralagenidium karlingii | reverse complement strand
AAATGGCCACCACAATGCGATCCAATTAGGCCCCCCCCCCCCCCCCCCCCCACCCCACCCCCCCCACCTTCCCCACCTTCCCAATGCGCTAGGATCTCTGAGATATATTACACTTGGAATGGATCGATTGGCTCTGAATGGCCGTTCTGTGAAACCAAATGGGCCTGTAAAAGATGATTTGTGGGCCAAACCATATGCTTGTTCTTCTTCTTCTGGTTATGTGCGCTGTCTGTCTGCCCACCTGCCTTCACATACTAGAGAAGACGCCGTTGGTGAACCAGGTGGTGGACACCCAAGGGAGTCAACAACAGTCGGATGAATGCGCGTCAGGTGGGGGCTTTGGCACTGGATTCCACGCGAAAGCAACGGGTTCAGACGTCCATTGCGCCCGTTGCCAACGCCGTCGACCAGCCACATTTGGACTTTGGCACCGGTTCGGTTGCTGCTGCTATTGCCACGGCGGCGGCTTCATCGACTTCCTTTTCGATTGGTTTGAGGGGAACCGACGCCATGTCCCAGTCCTCCACGAAGCACCAGCACCACCAACGCCGACAGCACCACCAAGACCGACAGCTCAAGCGCTCGTTGGCGCCAAGCCATGACCACCCTTCGCCGAGCTGCTGGTTTGGTGATGACCCGTGCCGCAGCCAACGCAGCAACACCACCAAGTGCCACCGCCCCGACCACCGCCCCGACCACAAACCGCCGTCCAAACGACGCACCCAGGACATTGAGCAGCTACGAAAAGAACTCTCGAGACTGCAACAGATTTACGAGCAACTTGAGCAACGCAATGAACAAGAGAACCAGTCTGCCAGTTCATGGAAACTTTTGGCTCGTCACGAAGCGGCACTTCGTCAAGAAGCGTTGCAGGAAAACGAGAAACTCAAACAGACCCTGGCCGAGTCGCGTCGCATGCTGCAAGTACTGGCCAAAGGTGTGGACAAGACGCGCAGTGTGCTCCATGTAAGCAAAGATAGAGATGCTGTTGTTGCTGGGGGGTTTTGACGTGGTTGGCAGGGACTTGGACTTGGGCCATTTTGCTCACATGGGGCGGCGTGTTTGTTATTCACAGAGCCTTGGATCCGTGGAAGAACTCGAGTGGAAGCTCGGGGTGTTGTCGACCCATCCCGAGCGACGTAGGTTCAATGCCGACCGCATCATGAACCAACTTTTCAACGAATTGCCCAGCAAACTCCTCATGTGTGGCCTTGCCCAAGTCACCAAACCGACTCGGTACACCCGAGTTGACAATGCCGACCTCCTGGATCAGACGGTGCACCAGGAAGTGAACGCTTTGCAGCATTTGCAGGGATCCTATCTGGCTTTGGCCGACGTATTTTGGACTTGTTTCACCTACGAAGTCATTCCATTTCGAGATGGCGTGTTCTTTGAGAATGCAGTCATCGAGTATCTCGATGAGAACACGGTCTTGCGATCGGCACGAACGTTACTGGGGGATCCACGAGCTTCAAAGAAGAGCGTGGAGATTTGTCCGGTCAGGTACATGCTGATGCGTCGCATCGTGGACGACGGATGCGTCACCTTTGCCTCCAGGCGAGTCGAACAAGTCCATGACCCGTTTTCGATTGGGATGGCCGATGACTTTTGTAGCTGGTGAGCGAGGTTTGTTGCGACCATGGCATGCATGCACGAAGCAGCCTGCTAAGCATTGGACCTGGTCCGGGGTGTGTATGACTGATAGGTTTTCGATCCACGACGGAGGTTTGGACGATAACGGTGAACCGGTTGCCATTTTCAAGTGCAGCCTCAGTGCCGAAATGCGTCCGCTTTCGCATCGGTTGGAGAAAATGCTTGCAATTGCTCAACAATTGAAGCTTGGCTCGTTGCCCGACTTGTTGCAACTGGACTATCGCGGTCGACGAGAGTTGGAGAAGCAAATACGCCTCGTGTTTATGGACTACACCATGAATACGTTGTGGAGCACGGCGACGATCAGAGAAGCAGGCTTTCGAAAGCAGATTGAAGGGTTTCGTAGAGTCAAAGGCACCCATGAAGAGAACAACACCAGTGGTGCTCACATGCAGACAAGCAAACCAGGTTTGGTCATGCAGGTGGCTCCGCCACGTCATGTAAAGGCTACGCCACCTCCAAAGCGACTTCCTCCTTTGCGGGAGCATTTGGTGCGAGCCCACGAAAGAAAGCCAAGCAAAGTGGAAGTCAAGAACAGCCACAACGAGTTAGTCAACCAAGATCAACCGAGCAGCTTCCTTCATTTCGGCAACCATGGGTGAACGCTCGGGTACAACCCGGAGCAACCAAGATGGCGTGAAGGAAGCTTGTTGGCTGGCATACATTTGGTGCAGACTCCACCTCGTCATCGCACCAACTCGAGCAGCAAACGCAATCTATTTTGGAGGTGCTTTGCTGGAGCATCTGCCTGCAACTGATCACAAGGTCAAGAGGGAAGCAGCTGCGTGGGGAACAGGAAGCAATGTCCCACCTGCCAACTCCAATGAATCAACAACAGCACACAAGTCAACAGCACTACGATAACAGCCATGAAAGAACGTACACAGGCGTCGTGGTCGCTTGCGCCAAAACGACGACTTTGCGATGTGGATGCCATAGAGGCCACAACACCTCCATGGAATTCTCCACGATCAACGGCAAGTCGCAAACACCGCAAAGCTGCCAACAAGCCACCATCCAAGAGACGCAGTGAAGACATTGAATTGCTTCGTGCAGAACTTGCGAGGCTGGAACACTTGGCCCAACAGCTGCGTCGACAGGATAACAACCTGCCCACGGATTCGTGGCAGTTGGTGGCGAAATACGAAGCAACTCGGCGTCAAGAAGCACTTTTAGACAATGAAAAGCTCAAGCAAACGATCTCGGAATGCCGTCGAATGTATGAAATGCTGACTAAACATGTCGAAAAGTCCAATCAGATTCTCCGAGTAAGTCAAATCTCTTGACTCTCTCTCTCTCTCTCGTCATCGCGGGTTAGAAGCCCTCACATCGTCTCTGGGAATTAGTGTCTCGGATCTGTGGAAGATCTCGAATGGAAGCTTGGCGTGTTGTCGTTGCATCCTGATCGACGGCGATTCAATGCCGATCGCATCATGAACCAGTTTTATAGTGAATTACCAACTCAGGTGATCGCAAGCGGAATCACCCATCGTCAGCGTCCGACGCGTTACTCGCGCGTGGAACATGCCGAGCTTCTGGACCATGTCGTGTACCAAGAAGTGAATGGCTTGCAATACTTTGCCGGCTCCTATGTGCAGTTGGCCGAGTCCTTTTGGCAGTACAACCGCGAAGTCATTCCTTTTCGTGATGGGATCTGCTTTGAAAACTCGGTGACGGAGCTTTTTGACGACCACACGGCTTGTTGGATCGCCAAAACGGTGGCCAGGGCTCCCATCCAGTCGCCTCGGAATACTCGTGTGATTGGTCCGGCCAAGCACATGTTGATGCGTCGCACCATCGAGGAAGGATGCATCACGTTCAGCTTCAAGAACGTCAAAGAGACCCACGAAGAACCTTCGAACATGGATTTGGCCGAAGATTTTTGTGGCTGGTGAGTGCATGGTCCATCGCGAATCATGCCAAAATCTCATTCATTCATTTCAAGTTTGTGCTGCAATGCGCAGGTTTTGCCTACAAGATGGAGGAGTCGATGACTTGCAGGAGCCCGTCACGGTGTTCCAGTGCAGTCTCAGTGCGAAACTACGTCCTTTTGCTGGCAACTTGACCAGTTTGGTGGCGATCGCCAGCCAAATGCAACCCAGAGAGTGCCCGAAAGCCTCCAATTGGGATTACTCGACCCAAAAAGCAATGCACAAGTCCCTTCGTCGTGTGTTTATCGACTACACCATGAATGCGCTGTGGAAATCCATGCTTGGACGAGAAGAATTGCTTCGTGGCGATGCTGCCAGCCACAGCAATACAAGGTTTTGCCATGCAACCAGCAAAGACAACAACGTTGCCGATCGAATGGAAGAATCCCCACGACTTCCTCCATTGCGCGAGCGGTTGAAGACCCACTTGAGGCATCAGTAGCATCTGCATCGGCAGTACATGTAGTTCGCGGGAACCTTCAGTGCAGTCGCTCCATAGAGTTCTACCCAGCAATGAATTGATCATGGCGTAATGCAAAGAAAGCAACTATGGGGAGGGGGGGGGGTTGGCCACGAGACGGAGTCTTCTGCTCACCCCCATGGACAGGACCACCGATACCTTCCTCGCCTTGCATCGATAGTACCAAAGAGCGCGTTGACCCGTCCTTGCACACGCGCACCACTTCCAGACAAGGGCGACGACTTTGGTGCGCAGCACCCAACTCAACGAGAGATTTGACCACCATCTTGGTTTTCTTTGGGGTGTTGTGTCTTCTGGCGAAACGACGTGAAGTGAGCTCTTCAACGGCTCATCTGTGGTCACCAAAACGCGGTCGTGAACCCTGCGAAACTGCCGCCGCGACCAGTGCCGCCAGTGTCGGCAACAACAAGAAGAAGAGGAAGAGAGAATCGGCTGCATCCACTCATCGAGAAAGCAACCCGCCAGAGAGAGAGAGAGAGAGAGAGAGAGAGAGAGAGAGAAAGCGACTCGACCCAAAAGACGGTCGTGCGCATGGGATGGCAAACCGCCGAGTCCTTCAGGATACTCACGGAATGACCAACAAGAAGACAGCGCGTGCCACGTCGACCGCAAAACCCACCGCACGCAAGCGCATGCGGGTGGTTCCAGCTCGAAATGGGAATGGAGACAGAACGCGGGTGATGACGAGCAAGACCCGCTGGCCTGACGGTGAAGTTGATGAACAAGACGATGATGACCAAGACACAGGCCAAGAAGATTCATATGATGAAAATGACAAGAACGAAAAGGAAACGGACTCTGACGAGGAAGCTATCGACGACGATTCACACCAAGTCCCAAGTAGGGACCTTGCAGCTACTCCAGTAGACAGCAACCCGAGGACGACTCGTCCGGCTCCAAAGCGTCGCAAACAGGAATTGGACCACCTCCACGCGCAGCATTCTGAGCTGACGTCGCTTGTGCAAGAAACCCAGCAAAAGCACAACGAGTCCTTGAAAGGAGCAAGTCGATGGAAACGGTTGGCCACGTATGAGAGCGTTCGCAAGCAAGAAGCACTTCAAGAAAACGCACAGCTTCGAGAAATCATCGCCAAGCAACGCAGTATGGTGGATTCCATTGTCAAACTCCTGGGCAAAAGCAAACAAACGCTGTCGGCCACGACCTCCGAGTTGAATCGATGAACGCACCAAACCCCCCCACAGTGAATGAGGGCCATGCGAATGACAAAGTGAACCGTCCAAGTGAACGTGTGGAGACCGTCCGTAGAGATGACGGTGCGTGTGCTGCGCAGAGAGCCAATCAATTGGCCAGAGCAAAACATCATCAGAACCCATCCAAACAGAAAAGCGAACGCCTTGGTGGGACCTTTTTGATCCCAACAGACTCCCGCAATCCACCGAGAGACGATTCTGTTGGCGCAGCCCAAACGCACGAAATTAACATCGTTCGACACTAGTCAAATGGAATGTACAGATAGATCGTTTGGGCAACACCCATGAAAGATTTGTGCGTGGTGTCTTGCATGTTCCTGCGGTAGGTAGGGGGGCGGGGCGGCAGGAGATGCGAGGCTTCAACAATGCTCTTACCCTGTTATATCGGATTATACTGTAATAATGAATCGAACTAAGTCTCGACAAAGTCTCAGTTGGCGCCTGTTGAATTTTTTGCAACTACGAAAATTTATTTAGTTTTCTGACGAACATGGCCGAAGGAATTCCGAATCCAGCCACCCTTCCTCCCCACCAGCAAGCAGCCTGTCCGATTCAAAAGCATTTCCAAAGTCTTTCACAATGCCCCCAACGCCATCTACAAAGCCATTCAAGACCGACGCAGCTCTGTCCAAGCGACGCATTTACCAGAAAGAAGAATTGGAGTCGCTGCGAAGCCAAGTGGACCAGTTGCAACGGGAACTGGCACGACTGCAACGCCGTCACCACCAGTTTGTGCAGGCCCACCCGCCCAATTCCTGGCAAGTCGTGGCTCTGACCAACCATTTACGCAAGCAAACAGCGCTCCAGACCAACCAAAACCTCAAACACGCCATCCATCAGCAACGGCAGCTCGCGGAGCTGCTTGTCAAGCTCTTGGCCAGAACCCACCGCGTCGGCCAAGTGAGTTACGCTCTGCTTCGAGATGCCCTGGGTTGACCACCCGGGATTGTTTATGACAAGAGGCGATCTTTACAGACTTGATGCTTGTGTTGTGTGTCGTCCATCACATGGCAGGTGCTTGGATCCCAAGAAGACAACGAATGGCGACTTGGCGTGCTGTCGTTCCACCCGGAACGAAGAAAACTCAATGCCGACCGCATCATGAACAAATACTTTGGCGATCTACCCAACCAGGCCATCACCAGTGGACTGGTCGATGTACACGAATCCATCCGCTACACCAAGTGCGCCAACGCTCAATTGTTGGCGCGCCCTGGCGTGACCCAAGTCAATCTCTGCCAAAAGTTTGTGGGCAATTACGAACGCATCGCCGACAGTTTCTGGCAAGACTCGAGCGATCTCATTAGCTTGGCCGATGGTGCGTTTCTTCGAAATGATTTAGCCGAGTTTTTCGATGAAGACACGTCCCATTGGATCGCCATGACATTTCTGGGGTCGTCTGAGCACCTCGAAGACGCACAACCAACCGGCATCAAATCCCATTCGCTGGCGCGGCGGAGTTTTGAGCCAGGATGCATCACGGCATTCTTCAAGACCGTTCGCGAATCCAACGAAGATCCGAATTCAGACTGGAGCATTGCAGAAAACTGCTCAGGCTGGTACGACCATCTATATATGCCGAACCATTGTCTACCCGACACAGACCCGAGAGGCCCAAAGTTGACGCAGTGGGTTGTGTTGTTGCTTGTATGCGTGCTGTGGACCAAAAGGTTTACGCTTCAAGATGGCGGCGTGGATTCCCGGGGCCGACCGGTCACCGTGTTCAAATGCAGCATGAGTGCGGAGCTTCGCCCCCTCACCGATCGCTTGGAATTGATGGTGACCCTCGCCCACCACATGCAACTCGGGGACTTTGTAGAATTCTTCCAGGAACACGACGAAGCCACCCGCAAACGCACCGAGAAAGCCGTTCGCGATGCGTTTCTAGAATACATCACGGCGCTCATGTGGTGTTTTGCCAGTCGGCACGAAGCAAACCTGCGCCAGCACTCGAACTCCTACCTCCAGGAACAAGCTGGCGAACTGGAATTCATTGTCTGAGCCCACACAGCCAAATTGAGTTTGAACATGCCGCCAAACAGGGCTGGCAGTGCGTTGTGCGTTGTGAGTTGCAGCCAATAATGCAACACCCAACAGCACAGGATTTACCGCGTGAATGCACACCAGATAGCCTCCATCGTTTTGTCATTTGTTGCCCATGTGCCCATGTGCAACTTCACTTTACACCTGGACTCTTAGTGGAATGCAATACACCAGATGACCAGAACTACTACATGACGACTTGTCGAGTGCATCGCCAGTCCGCCCTGGCGATGCGCAATGAACCAACTGATTGCATCGGGGTTTATGCAATGCCTGAACGATTGCTTTCGTGACCAGAACCAGTTTGTGACGTCATGAGGTTCAAGTTGATTTGTTTCACGGGGTTCACGCATGCTCTTCTGGTCGGAAGAGGGCTGGTTCGAACGATGTTGATTGCTGAGCTGGCTGGTGGCAATGGCAAATGGATGGGTGGGTGGGTGGGGGTGATTGCTTCCAGCCAGGCCCTGCCATGATCAACTAGGTTGCAGAGAATGGATGCGCAGCCGTATGACACCTTCTGCGCAAGGCTCAGGCGCGTCTTGGATGCTGGCTTTCGCCTTCCCTGCTCTTTTACTGTGTGTCTCTTGCTGCATCACCAGAGCATGTTTGTTGAAAGAGTGTTAAGCCGCAATGACGCATGACAGAGGGCTACGGTGCCACGAGGACTGGACTGGACTGGATGGATGGATGGAGGAATGAATGAGTGCCTGCATGCACAGACAGACGGCCCCCTTGGGTCATCGTTGTTGACCATCAAAAAATGATCCTAGGGTGAGGCTGGGGGGCATGAAATGGACTTTTTCACCAAGCACAAAAGAGCAAAGCAGTGGCCGCCGCACAGGCAGAGTTGGCCCAAGTCTCTCCTCCTCCTCCTCCTCCTCCTCCCCCCCACCTCTTCAAGCGAGCAGTCAGCGATGATAAGAACTGATGCGCTCCACAGCAGCAGTTGATAGTGCATCATGCATTTCCTATCTAGAGATCATCCTCGAGATGGACACTTGCCGACTTGCCGTTTGGCAGGAGCGGGGGGACTGGTGGGTGCGGAACGAACGTCTGATTGGCATGGTGCCGCTGATCTCTGCTTGCAGACTCACATCCTGGAAAGCTCTGTGTATATGCTGATGATATCTTCGATTCCGTCGAGCAGCCAGGTCACACCACCGAAGGACGCCAGGCATGCTGAGGTCTCGCGTCCTTTGACGCTCCCAACTTATGAAAACGCATGAAACTGCACAATTCCATCTGTTGGGCCGCCTGTCTTTGGCGCCTACACAGCCGCCTGTCGTGCGTCCCCCTTTGTCAAGCAGAAGCAGGGTGGGTGTGTTGGTGCCATTGGGTAGCGCCGGGACGAGGAACTTCACTGCATTGCATTCCGCCAAAAAAGAAGCCCCACCAAGACAAACAAAAGTGCAAGTCGTGGGATTGTTTGGCGGTTGGAACTGGCAAACGCCGATGGCAAATCCAGTTTCCAACGAGTCTGGCAACTCGTCGATCGTCGTCGGATCAGTTGCTGTATCTGTTGCGGTTGCAACTTCTGAATCTGCGTCTGCTACTGCCACTGCTACTGCTACTGCTACTGCTTCTGCTTCTGCTTCTCCTTCTCCTTCTGCTGACTCGGAAGAAAGAACTGTGAGAGGTCCACCTGCACCGCCAACGACAACACTTGTTCTTGTTGCTGCATCAACACCACGTGGACCAGCCACTCGACCAACCGTCGTAGCATTACCAGCGCCAACACCAGTGGAAAGCATGACACCACGGTTACCTACGATCACCTCGTTATATGGCGGCTTGTCAACACCTCGATCAGTGCTGGCAACGTCGACGTTCCAACCGACATCGACATCAACACCAACACCCACACCAACGTCCACGACGATGCTCTTGCCGATCGCCACGCCAAGAGCCATGCTAGCCGTGCCCATGACCATGCCAGTGCCCCTGAGCTTGACCAACATGCCATTGCCTGGCCCTCCTCTTGTTGCTGCTACGCTTACTGCAATCCCGACAACACGGTCGCCGAGCCAGAGAAGTCCCAGCGCGAGTTCAAAGCACAGTGATGCAGACGCAGACGAAGCAGACGAAGAAGGCGACGAAATTACGCGAAGCGAGGAAGAAACCACCGCCAACCCACAAACCAACAGTACCGGCAGACGACCTGCCCAGGCTCAAGTGCCAACACCAACACCAACACCAACACCAACACCAACACCAACACCAACACCAACACCAACACCAACACCAACACCAACACCGGCACCAGCATCAGCGCCGAGCGTTGGCCACACCACCAAACACGCTCCAAAGACCAAAACGTCGTTGCACCCGCCTCGCAAACGCCCCAGACGCAACGTCAAAACACCCAAAACCGAACTGGATTTGTTGCGCGCCGAACACTTTCAACTGTCACATTTTCTGGCCAAACTGCAGCAATCGCAGCACACCGAGACCCGTGACGCCAGCAAATGGAAGCTGTTGGCACTCTACGAGCGCGTGCGCAAACAAGAAGCGATGCAGGAAAACACCAAATTGAAATACGCGTTGCGAGACCAACAGCGCATGACGGAGATCTTGTACAAGCACTTTGCCAAGATGGAACCGCCACTGCAGTCACTCGGCACCATGGAAGACAATGAATGGAGAGTCGACGTGCTCTCTCTGCACCCAATGCGCCGCAAACGCAATGCCGACCTGATTCTCAGTCGCCTCCACGAGGATTTGCCGGGCAAAGCCATCAATTCGGGGCTCATTGACGTGCAGGACCATGCGCGGTTCAGCAAATCGGCCAACGTGGATCTACTCAACCAGGTGGTGTTCCAAGAAGTCAGTCTCTGTGAACGCATGGCTGGCCACTACCTCACGATCGCCAACTTATTTTGGACTCAAGAGTCGCAATCGGTTTGTGTTGGCCCCAACCTGCATCTTGTCAATGAAAAAGCAGAAGTATTTGATGAAAACACCGCCTACTGGGTCAGTCGCTTTGCTGCCAGAGCGCCACGATCGCCAGGGACATCTTCACGTGCAGCAGCGTGGGGAATGAATACGATGAACCCGCCGCTGCCATCACTACCACCACCACCGTTGCCGCCTCCGCCGCCGCCGCCGCCTTCACAACACCAACAGCGGAACCAAGCCATGACCGAAGCCGTTGTTTCGCGGTCGCTGGTGCGGCGAGTGGTCGATGACGGTGGCGTGACGTTCTTTTGGAAGAATGTGCGCGAAACAGACGACGAACAAGTGCCCGGCGGTGTCGTGATCTCGGAAAACTGCAGCGGATGGTACTGGGTTGCGTGGCTGCTTTTATGTGGAAACTAGTTTGTGATGGCTGACGAAGGTTGTGTGTGTGTGTGGATGGGTGGGTTGTGTGTCGTGGTAGGCTTTCATTGCAGGATGGCGGAGTCAATGCCTCTGCCCAACCCAGCACCGTGTTCAAGTGCAGTCTGAGTGCCGATTTCAAACCACTGACCGATCGGTTGGATTTGATGGCAACCGTCGCGAACCGAATGCACCTGGACGATCTGTTCCCGTTGCCGTCGACGATCACGGATTGCACCGAACGAACGCGACTGGAAAAGCGCATTCGTCGTGCGTTTGTCGACTTTATCACGGAATCCTTGTGGAGCATCGCCGATCACCATGAACGCCAACTTCGTCGTGCAGCCATGGGTCTGGTCGTGTCGGGACTACCTCCACGTTGTTGACAACCCAAGCAAAACCACTCGTGTACGATTACTCTATGCTGTATAGATCGTGAAAGTCTCCAAGGAATTCGTTCACGGCAGTTGCCGTTTGTTCCATATTGATGATGATGATACAGGCTGGAACGCATTCTCTTGGCACAACACCAACAAGGTTTGCCACTGGCCAATCTACCTCGAGGGAATGACAGCTTTATTGGAATTGTCTGTCCTTGCCTGGTCGTTGCGCAGCATCGGCATTCGTGCGACTGTTGAACGTGTCGACATAACGAGACAGCACATGAGAGCTGGGCTTGCGAAGCTTTTGACTGCCACGCGTTTGCGCCACATTTCCCACTGCCACGAGTGGAACGGGTGGGGGACGCGTGGAAACAGTCGGCGCAGCAATCGGAGCGTCTTGCTCTTGGTCATCGGTTGGCGGACTTGTCAGGGTGTCGAGAATGTCTGGTGGCGTTGGTGAAGACAGCGACGATTGCTTCAACTCGGCTTGCTTTCGCAGCGCTTCCATGACATCGGCTGGTGGCGTCAAGAGTTCAAAATCACTGCTCGGTGAAGACAACTCGGCCTCGTCGCGATCATCACGTTGCTGGTCTTCTCGTTCCTCCTCTTCGGTGGTTTCTTCATCCGGGCTTGTTTCGGCGCCATGCTGTCCCTGTCCCTGTGGGTGTTCAACAGCCGGTTGACGAGTGGTTGGATCACTGGCACCACCAAAGACACCACCAAACAGCCATTCCTAGCCAACAAAGACAAACAAGTCTAGCTCCGCAACCTCATCAATCTCACAGAGGATTGTGTCCATAGCGCACACTACCTTCCATGTCGATCTCACTGCTGCTGAAGGAACGGCAGGTTGCGTTCCCAGCACGGACAAAGGACTCTGAGGAGCCGAGTTGGGTGGCGAGCGGCTTTCCTGGTCAGGTTCCTCCCACTTCGATTTGTCACCCTGATTGACAACGCATACAACCCAAGTAAATCCAAGCAGATCATCACCCGCGTCAAGACCATCAACGCCACCTGCTTCTTGTCGACGGCATCACTGAAGACTTCTTGTTGCACGGATTCAATGAGCTCAATGATTTGACGCCATGGATCCGAACTCGCGTCCTCTTCGGATGGAAGTGCGTCATGCAACTTGTCAAGCGCCGTCTCGCCACGATTGTTCTGAAGCATGGTGTCAATTCCATACTAGAACAAGGCGACATAGGACGTCAAACCCCACACTGCAACAACAAAACGCCCCGACATCCACTCGAAACAACGCCACTCACTTCCAACAGAATCTCGACACAATCTCCAAAGCCCTTGCACGCAGCCAGGTGCAACGCCGAGTCCCCGTACCGGTCGGTTGCGTCCACGTTTGCAGCGCTTCCTAGAAGGAATTTGGCGCATTCAAACCAACCATTGGCACAACAGATCATCAATGGGGTGCGTCCTTCAGGATCTGGAGCCTGAAGATCGGCGGAAGAATCACAAAGAACCATGACGGAGTTCAGCATGCCTCCTTCACATCTACGCCAACCACGCATTAGCTACGAGGCATGGATGTATCGGGTGTGTTGGGGAGCTTGCAACAAGCCATGGGAACTCACGCATGATGCAACAGTGTTCGCCCAACATGATCCTCCGAATCTGGATGCAACCCATCCAACAACAGACTCTGCAGCGCTTCGGCATCATCGGTTTCCACGGCTTCAAACGCATGGCGTCTCTGAAGAATTCCAAACTCTTGGGGTTGTCCATGGTCTGTTTTGGTCGAAATGACTTGTGTAAACTCCGCGGCGCGGTTGACATTGGAAAAGAACCGATTCCACACAGCATCCACGCGAGACGGCGATGCGGACGTACCCACAACTGCAGCTTCCACTTCATCATTCCTTTTGCCGTCAGGCTTTGAAGGCAAAGGCGATGGTTGCTCGGGTCTTTCTGTAGATTGGTGGCTGCGCTGATCGTAATACTTTTCTCTTGGATCGTCCTGGCTTGCCGTCCAGTCGTTCGCGTAGATCTCTGGCTGTTGTTGTTGTTGTTGTTGTTGTTGCTGCTGTTGCTGCTGTTGCTGCTGGTATGGGTCTTGCTCTTCCGAGTAGTTGTAGGACTCGTACGAACCCTGGTCTTGCACGTCCTCTCGCTGATCGAACCGACCCGACGGGTCGTAGAATTCGCCCCCAGACGATTGTTCGGCCGATTGCATCCGCACTGAAAGCGTTTCAATCCTTTCACAGAGCTTTTGGTTCTCCAGCAGACAGTTCTCCAGTTCCATCTGAAGCGCTTCTTCATGCAGCACATGAGCTTCGCGTTCGCCTTTAAGCTTTTCCTGCGCCAAGCGAGACACGGACTCGAGCATTTTGCATCGTGTATCCATCGCTTCATGGGATGAACTCAGCGCAAACAACTCAGCTTCTTTGTCTTCCAACCGATTCTGAAGCGCTTCATAGTTTTGCAGTTCCTTGAGGAATGGCCATGAGGTAGGTCAGACAAGTCGAACCATTGGCCAAGTGCGATAGAATGTCCCAAACCTGATTGCGTGTCGCTGCCAGCTCATGGAGGTTGGCTTCGAGTTCCTGGTTCTGTCTGACTAGCAGTTCTTCTCTCACTTGCATCTCTTGTACGCTCGATTCCAGTCGAACGAACTCTTGGTGCACTTGCTGCAGGATACCCGAGACGGTGGCGTAGAGCGGCGAGTCTTTCTCTACACAACAGCATGCAACAGGTGAGCAGTCATATCCAAGGTCACCTGTCCAAGAGATGGGAAAACCTTGAAACAACTGGAAAAGCTGGTTCTGGATGGAGACAAAGTCCACGTTGTGAAGACCCGTCTCCGCGTTTACTTGGAGCTCCACGCGAGGAGGAACTGATGAAGTGCCTGGCTGCTTGCCAGTCGGGGAGGAGGTCACCAGTTGTAGGATTTGAGCACATTCGACATGATTCTCCAGAATGCTCAGCACCAACGGCGTTCTGCCCTGTGCGTCTTCAGTGTGCGCCGACGCACCATATTCCAGAAGTAATCGCACTCCAGCAGCAAATCCATTCTTGGCAGCCACATGCAGTGGTGTTTGCTCTTCCGAGTTCACTGCCTGTACCTGCTGTTGTGCAACTTGAGGCACACTGCTCAACAAATACGCAAGCGCTTGGGTACTCCCGATGGCAGCTCCGGCATGCAGCAACGTGTTGCTGTTGTCGTCGACTTGCTGTACGCTTGCTCCGAATTCAATTAACAGCTTGACAACATCGACTTGATCGGCTTTGCAAGCAGCGAACAGGGGCGTTTCACCATCGGAGAGGCTTCTGGCATCAACTTGAGCGCCGTACTGCAAGAGCAGACACGCCAAATTGGTCCATCCAGAGGAACATGCCACATGGAGAGGTGTCACACCGGATTCATTGAAGCAGTTTGGGTTTTGTTGTCCATACTGAAGCACTTCTTCCAGAGAAGATGCAAACGGTTCAATCCCTGCTGCAGCCTGGAAGATGGGAAATGCATAAGAGTTGTAGTTCGCAATGGTGCTTGCACTCACTGCAGGGTGTGCAGTGGCAAGCGGAGGGGGTTCAGTCAAGACACCGAGTTCTTCAGGTCTTGTCCATTGGGACACGTTGGTTCGCATGTTGTAGTAGTACATCAGCCCGTTTTCGGTCGAGAGTTCTTGCCAGTCGCTGCCAGGAGATGGTTGTTCTGCGCCTTTGGTTGCCAAGTCAATGCTGAACGACTCATCAGAAGCAGCTGGGACTTCACGAAGTGTCTGGTGTGGAATTTCCACTTCTTGTTGACGTTGATTCAATTGATCGCTCACAGCGTGGACGTTTCTGTCGGCTGCTGTAGGGACCTCATGATCGGATTGTTGATTGAGATCTTGATACGTTGCGACGGGTGGATCCTCTTCGTCAGGTATGCCCACAGCAGCTGACTCTGTGAAAGTTTCATCGTGCGAGTCAATCACATCTCCAGGATTGTGCTTCTCTTGTACTTGCTCGTCGTGATAGATCTCTTGGGCCACGACGGTTGCTGAAGGTTGTTGTTCAACATGTAACGGAGGATCCTGCTGGTCCGATTCGGTGAACGCATCGCTGTCTTGCGCATGTTGTGCTCCGCCCTCCTCCTCTTGTTCTTCTTCTTGCACATATCCTTCCTCTGATTTGATTTCGTGGCTTGCAGACTCGTTTATCGTGTGCATTGGTTGGTCCGTCGACTGTTGTTCGTCCAGTCGTTCATGGCTGTCAATTGGCGACTCGTTAGCTCGTTGTTTTCCTTGCTCACCGAGAACGTTGACTGGCTCTTGATGGACGGTATCCATCGAATCCTCGTGGTGCGTTCCTTCGACATCTTCCAGTGTGCCTGTGTACTCTCCATTCTCAAAGTCTTCTTCCGTAGACCCCATCATCAGCTTCACATCGTCAGCATCCTCCACTGATGATGCTCCATTCAGTGTCCTATTCTCATCAGAAGCAGCAACAGCACCAGTAGCAGCAGCAGCAGCAGAAGGAGAAGCAGTAGCAGAAGGAGCAACAGAAGCAGAGGCAGAATTGGTCTTCTGCAAGCTCAGCTGTGCCTTTTCTTCCACCAGCAGCTTCTTGTTGCGTGCCATATTTGATGATGACGACCTTTCAAGATCTCACCGCCAGGACGTTCATGTGGCCCACATAACATTCATGTCGTCCACACCAATTGATCATCATTCTCGCTCTTCTTGCCATCGTTGTCCTTGGCAGCATCATGACGAGTGCGGCGCTGCGGGTCCTGACGTTCAACCTGTGGTTTGAACCCCTTGCAATGGCGCCACGCATGAAAGCCATTGGACAAATCATTGAACGCACCCGGCCCGCCGTGATTGGCTTCCAGGAAGTCACGGATGAGTCGCTACGCATGCTCAAGAGTCAAGTAAGCTTTGGAAAACCGGTGAACTGGTCGGCGGCTAAGTCACTGATTTGCATGTGGATAACCCAACCAAATGCATCAGTCCTGGGCGAGATTCTATGACTGCAGTCTCGACGTTGCACCACCGTTTTCCACGGCGTACTACGTGGTGCTCTTCAGTGCGTTGCCCGTGGTGTCACTCGAGACTTTTCCGTTTGCCAACTCGGGCATGGGCCGCGAACTGGTCTGCATGAAGGTGGGAGGGTCTTTCTCTCTCTCTGTGTGTATGTGTAAGAGAGTCCAAGAGGTTCTGACGGTGGTGGTGGTGGTGCGATGGGTGTGGGATGCGATCTGCAATGGGCGTGGGGGCATTCAGGTCCAAGTCGCGAAAGACCAACACTTGGTGGTTGGCACATCGCATCTTGAATCGCTTCCACAGTTTGGCCGCATTCGCACGGACCAGTTGAAGACCAGTCTAAAGCTGATCGACGAACGTGTGACCAGTGATGCCAAATGCCTGGGCGGACTGTTCATCGGGGACACCAATCTGTTTCGCGCGGATCTCAGGTTCCTGGACCCATCGGCCAAAGTAGAAGAAGACGTTCGAGAAGAAAAAGCCAAGTCGTCGCGATCGAAATGCCATATTTGCAGCCAAATCATCAAAAAGGACATGATGCGGGTCGGCACCCAAGTGCCCATGCAGCTGCCCAATGGAACCACGGTACAAACGACCCATTGGCACCACAAAGAATGCTACGACGCCCACAAGCGAAACAAAACGCCCAAGAGTCCGCCAAAGAAATCAACATCGGAATCGTCCACGGCACCATCGGCAAAGAGCAACTTACTGCTAGAGATCAGAAAAGAAGCTACACGCCAGCGGTCAGAGGAGACCACCATCGATCGGGTGAGTAATCAGAGCAACACTGTGCTTACGATCCATGCGCAAAAGCAAATGCGGCAACGAAGCTGATCGAGTGTATCACATCGTTTCTTTCGCCTCGCTACTCTTGCCTATGATCAACAGGCGAGTCGGGGGCTTCCACCCAACTGGATGGATCTCTGGCTTTCGGTGGATGGCAATACGGAAGAAAACGGATTCACGTATGACGGCGAGCGCAATGGGTTGGTCTCGAATCGAGCCTATCGAAGTCGTTTCGATCGCATGCTCTTTATGGCCGGTAAAGCCAATCCTTTTGATTCTTCACGGGGCAAAGGCTTTCTGATATCCATCGAAATGGTGGGAACCGAGCCGATCGCAGAAAAACTCTGGGCATCCGACCATTTTGGACTTCTTGCGACTTTCAAGGTCGAGACTGGTTGAACGCTAGTCGGAAAGGTGAGCCACGGCCTGTAAATGCATTTCTGTAGTGGTCAACGACGGGCTTCACCGACCCCAGCACTAGAGAGTCATGGTCGTAGGCTTAAGCCCCACAATTGCGTAGAATGCTGGGTCTTTTGCCTTTTGAAGAATTCGAACTGCGGTCTTTGTCGGGGTCCATGGCGCCATAGCCTGCACCAATGCTCGACTTGATGGATGTCAGATCCTCCTGAGGTTCTTCACAATGCTTGGGGTCTGGTGGGAAGAACCGCAAGTGAGCAGCTGTTGTTGTTGTTGATGATGCTGCTGCTGCTGCTGAAGACGAATTCAAGTCCGTCAATGCCTTGGACGGAATTGGATTGTCTTTTCCTCGCGTCGGTTCAAGCCAGATGGGACGTTTGGCTCTGGACTTGTCATCGTCGTTACCTGCAATTAGGTCGTTGCAATTCTGTTCTTCCGTGTCTTCGACGTCGAACGTGTCTGCATCTCCCAGCGCCTTGTTTTCATTTCCGGGCGCAGAGTGGGGTGGCATCGGCGTCGAGTACAGATTCTTTTTCTCCGGCACTGGCACTGTGCGTGGCGGTCGTAGCGCTGCCACACGGCGTATATGGGAGGCACGACTTCCTTTGACACAAGTCACGTCTCCTTCACGGAAATGGTTGGCCGTCCTGGGTTCTTCCACGGGTTCTTCACTGAGGCACACGAGTCGCTTTTGCAATTGGGTCGAGCATTCGCCTTGAACTCTGCTCACGTACTCACTGCCTTTCTGTTGGCGCAGGTACTCCCAGATCATCCGACACGACTTGACCACTGAAGCACTTGGATGGCTCAGACACGAGCCCAAAAACGGCACGATGTTTTCCACGGTCAGCACAATGGTTTCGCCGCGTTTCGAGCTCGAGGTTCTCCGCTGACTGGCAATGGACTGGTCCGAAGCTAGCTCCGAGCTTGACGTCGTGGCGTTGCTGCCTCGGTAACGACAAGTGCCACCAAGCATCGCAGATCCGCCCGCACTTCCCGACACCGGCCGGTCCTCCCGTTGTTCAGTTCCGTTGGCTTGCTTGGCCTCCAGATCCTGGATGAGCTCGTACAAGACCTCGATGCGCATCATGATTTGCCACCGCAATCGGCAGGAAGCAATGGCTCGACTTCGTTTGGTCTCGTTGCTGGGGTCTCTTTGTTCCGGCTCGCTCAAGACCGCGTTGGACACGACGTGTCTTCCGGTGAGGTTCTTTCTTGCAGTTGTCAGCAGCACTTGTTTGACCCGTTGACGAACCCGAACAGCTTCGTTGCCAGCCTGCTGGACCACTCCGCGAATGGTTGAGCTCAGAATGAGCTGCACGCCCCAGTCGTTCCACGGGATGCCATACTCGGCCGCCATGGACGCAGACTCTCCAGTGTTGGTGGAGTCAAATCTCTTTCGCGATGCCATGGGAACGACAATCGGAGCCGGTGGATCCACCAAAAGTTCAAACAACTGGAGTCCCATGCGACACACTTTGGCCGAAGGGTCGAGAAACAATTGCTTGCAGAGAAGACATGCGATTTCCCACACGCCTTTCCATTTGACGTTGGTGGCGCTGCCCAACAATGCGTCCATGATCTTTTGAATACCATCGCATCGTTGTTGGCTTGACGAAGAACACAACAACTCGGTGATCTCTTGCGTAAAGAAGCTCTTGAGCTTTGGAAGATCCAGCGAAAGGCTTTGTCGAGCACTTTCACTGGTAGGTTTGGCTGGTGAAGCAACTAGCTCCTCAGAGGTGGCCCTGCAGCAGATAAACGTCAGAGCTTCAAGCCCAAAAGAAAAGAAAATAACCACACGCCAACCGCCATACACAAAGGTCAACAACTCACGTGACTCCTTTACGAAGTGCAACGATGCCACGACTGATGGTTTCTCGGATCCCCGGTTTGACTTGAGCAAGACAACCGTTCAGGTCTAGTTCGCCAAATGCTGCGTTGGTTCCTCCATGGCTGAGCTCGTACACGACCAGGTATGTCTCCACTGCTTCGTTTCGGATGTCGACATGTTTGTTCTCGAACGCTTGGCCAAGAAGACCAAGAATTGCTTGCAGTTGAGGCACCATCTTGGCCGCACCGTGACCATTGCTCCTGATCTCTTTCAAGAGTGCTTTGAGCAACCTCAGACACTGCTCTGTTCCCGTCGGTGACGAAGCATTCAGCGCTGGGAAACTCTGACACAGAAACTGCGCCATCAACGCGATGCCAAAGTGAGGAAGCAACGAGAGGGTCTGCAGCACCGTGAACGAATCCATGCGAAGCCGCTGGTTGGAATCGCCCAGCTTGGACACTACAATCTCAATCACATCCTTCAACAAGTCTCCCAGCTGGCTTTCATCCAAGCTGCTGTCCACGATCGGAATGAACTCGCTTGCAACCACCTGAAGAAGGCGCAGAGCGCACTGATAGACTCTCACGACGGTGTCGTTGAGCGCAATCGCGAGTACTCGTACCAGTTGTTCGAGGGTCACTTGATTAGGTACAAGGCCAGCGGGAGGTTGGCTTTCACTTGGCGCTGGCGCTGGCGTCGGTGCAGGGGCAGGAGCAGGGGCAGGTGCACCATCCTGACGTCTGCTGTTGCTGGAACACACAAAAATCAATCGTTCCACATGACGAATCGCCGCTTCTCGCTGGGCCCATGCCTTGTCGAGCAGACATCGAACTAGGTCTTCACCAAACAGCTCCAGGATCGACGAATGCTGTGCTTTTTGTTCGCATGTGAGCGCAGTTCCATACGGAAGAGGAGATCCTGGTGAGGAGGAAGATGCAAACGATGCAGAGGCACCAGCCATCAACGATCCTGACGGTGTGACCGAAGAACAAGCAGAAGACGAAGGAGGCATCAACGAAATACTGGTGTTGCTGAGGGCTGGACGATGTTTGGTCGAGGACGCGGAAGCCGTGGGTGGTCGAACACCACTGCTCGTGCCACTGCGCGCTGCAGTGGTGGGTCTCACGGCATGGTCAATGGCATCAAAGTCATCCACTTCATCCATGAGCAAATCCGACTCCAAGACCCCCCGTTCCACCAGTTTGCTGATCAGTTTCTGCTTGGTGCTTCGCGCGACCGTGTTGAGAAACGGCATGGTTGCATTGCGTGCGAGGCGTAGCGCTTCCGAAAGAATGTCAAGACTCATGTTGCGCACTTCTTGCTCCTTGTGCTCACACACCTGCAGCGCTGGTTGAACGACACTCTTGACGGACAGTCGCATCTCGTTGTCGCGTGATTCTTTGCTCGCGGCGCTGCTTTCGGCGGATTCTTTGACGCCAAATTCCAACAACATTTTGGAGATGATACTCAGCTTGTTGAGCACATACACGGAAGAATTGGGCGTGGCCCCGGTGCGATCGGCCGCAAGAATCTGGTCCAGCACAAACGCTGCGCCAGCGTTGCGTTGCCGCGCGATCAATAGCAACGCGTCTTCACACACCACCGGAAGCCGTGCTTTGCAATCACCGATTCGTGCCAGAATGCGCGGAATCAACGGACGCAGAAAGCTCTGCATTTGCTGGATGGTGCCGATCGCGGTGGCCGAAGAGAAATTGGAGAGCAAACCGTTCGCGACAATGACAAATTCCATCAACAGCGCGATCGCGGCCTCAAAGACAGCGTTGACGGGGTCATGCAGCGAGTGTTGCAGGATCTTTTGAAACACTTGCCAGGTGTCAAATGCTTTAGAGGCTTTGCTATCGTCCAGATGTAGTTCGAGCTGATGAATTTCGAGCTTTTGTTGCAACAAACTCAGCGCTTCGACTCGTGGTGCCCATGCGTTGGAAAACAGACAGCGTGTGATTCTTTCACCGAAAAACTGCTCGACCAGCGCATTTTCGGCTCTGAGTTGTTCCGCGAGTGGCTCTGCATACGGCAGGTCCTGTTCTTCTTTGCCACGAGAGCAAATGGCGCCACCTGTGGCACTTGCTCCTCGTGAAGTGGTCATCGCGGCGCCAAGGCCACCACCACCAAGACCAGTGGCGCCCTCGTAAGTGGACGACTCGAGTCGCAAGTTCTGAATCGGCAATTTGAGTGATTCCAAACCCACCATGGCTACGCCGCCAGAGCTAGCGCTTGCTGGGGCTGTGCTGTTCTTGTTGGATGATTTCTCCTCACCCTGAGCAGTGGTAGCGCTCAATCGTTTGCTGCTCAACAGGGCGCTTCTGAGTCCGTTGTTGACTTTGGCCTGAATCGATGGCTTGAGTTGCAACTTTTGCTGTTGGAGAATGGAATCGGCAAAGCGTTTGGCTTGGTCCACTTGGGCCTCGGGGCTTCCTGACAGCTCTTGTTGTTCACATTGGAACAAGACACTTTGCACAAACAAGTCAATCGCCGCCGTACGCACATGGATACTTGGGTTTTCCAGTGCCACAGCACTCATACGAATCGCTTCGGGAAAGCCAAAGCCACTGGAGGTATCAAAACGATACTGGCTCGCGATGGCATTCAACAATTTGATGCCGACAAGCTGATGCCGCCAGGTTCCGGTAGTGCTTGAGGACGACGATGAAGAAGAAGCATTTGGATTTGGAGTTGTTGCTGTTGCTGGTGAGGACGATGCCGAAGAAGAAGCACCGAACTGGTCCAGCAGTCGACTGGTGAGGTACCGCGTGAGGTGAATGCTCTTGCACACCAGAAAGAGCAAACAGCTCACGGCCTCGCTGGCATCTTTCTCATTGGAACCACTTGCTCGAGTCAAATAGCAATCCACCAGCGTTTGAAGCTCTGATCGATCTTCATGGAACTGGTCCTGGTGAAACACGGATGATGTCGAGCTAGAGGAAGACGATGACCCAGCTACCATTTGATTAAAGGTCGCGCGGAGCAGCCCCGAACATGCAAGAAAGACTTGAGAGACATTGTCATTTACAAGGTTGATGAGCACTTGGCAGGACGCGTCGAAGGCTTTCAACGGCGTCGACTGCTTGGAAATGGTGTCGTAGTTGGTGGCTGCTTGTTGCACGGCATTGAGACGGGTTCGCCAGTCTTTGGCAAAAAATCCGTGAACCAACTCGGGGTTGTACGCCTTACGAACCGTTTCCATGGAGACGTTGGACGGCAAGGCATCGTCTTTACGCTGGGAAAAAGCGTGGTCGTCTTCTTCTTGTTCCATTTCGCCACCACTGAGACTGCTGCTGTCCGAGTCATTGGTGGTGTCTTCTTGCTGGCTGAGTTTGGAGCGACTCAGAAGGGGTAGCATGTCGTCAGGTGCCAGGTTCGATGGCGTTCGTCCGTTTTGGTCACGCGCATTGACATCCGCGCCGGCTTCCATCAAGAGTTTGACGATCTTGCGATGGTTCTACGAAAACCAAACACCGCCACCCAACACGAGGGCCCATGAGCATGAACGTCACCAACGCTTTGGTCTCACCGTGGGGAACTGTAGCAGTTGCAGACCTTGAAACACGCAACGTGCAGTGGCGAGATGCCGTTCGCTTTGGTTCCGGACAGATCGGCGTTGCATTCTACCAGAAAGCTCACGATTTCTTCGTGGCCACCAAAGGCAGCTGCTTGCAGAGGCGTCGTAAGGGCCATGCCATCGAACGCCTGGTCTTTTGGATCTTGTTGGAGCCGTGCTTGGTCGGAATAATCAGTGTCAATGTCGGCACCGTTGGAGACCATCCACTTGACCAACGCTTCGCTGCCATGGTGCGAGGCGTAAAACAACGGCGTGCGACCAAAGGCGTCCGGGCCGTTCAGGTACAAGCCGCACATGAACAGGTACTTGCAGGCGTTGAGATTGCCCTGCATGCAAGCGACATGCAACAGATTCTGAACGGTGCCGGGCTCCACGATTTCATTGATGACAGCTTTTGGATCGACGCCCTGTTGCTGCTTTGCCTCTAGAATGATCTAATCGGTGCCAAGACAAAAGCACATGCATGCATTTGCGTGCGTCTTTAGTGCAAATGGCCAGGATCCTCAACTCAAATGACTGCTCCATGAAAGCCCCACCTCCAAGTAATCCTGAACGGCGTCGAAATCATTGCGTTTGGCAGCCTCAAAGCACTCTTTGGCATCCATTTGGTCGGCCATTGTGGTGCCGATTGGGGGCCACCAGGCGAGTCGTTCGGCTCGAGAAGATCTTGAAACGACGCGCGGTGGGGTTGGTGCAACCTCGCCAACGGTTACACCAGTTGCTTGCGTTCGCACAACATTCGTCTGGGAACAGGCGTGAGGGGGGGGGGGGGGGGCTCAAATGGTGGCGTCTATCGTTTTATCGTTATCGACGGCATCTCTCTCTCTCTCTCACTCGCTCGCTCGCTACCCCTGCAATTCGCTGAGGAAATTCTCGTTCGCAAACGCCAAGAAATCCATCACTTCGTTCATGCGTGGGCGATGCAATGGATTGGGCTGCAACACCATTCGCAGCAACGACATCAGTTTGGGATTGGTGCTGCGCGCGAGGCGATTGGCAATCAACTGATCCGGGGGTTCCAGATGCACAATCACTTGGGTTTCTCGAAACCATTTGCGAGGCGTGGCAAGCACTTTGTTTGGGTTCTCCAACACCAGCAGCGCATGGAACAACAGACAACCAAACAAAAACACGTCCACTTTGTCGGAAATGGTGTTGATCAACGACTTGTGGAAGGCATTTGCTTTGGTGCCCACTACATTGGGGAGGTTGTGCGTCTCGTTGCTGCTGTGATTGTTGTTGTGCTGACTGGATGAGAAGCGCGTCAAAAGCTCTGGTGGCATGGTCGCAAAAGAAAAGTTGGTGAGCATCGTGGTGGTCACTTGCTCAAGATCGTTGCGATCGAACGGCTTTTTCCACGCCAGCAATCCGGCGATCTTGATGCGATCTTGGCCGTTGAGGTACACGTTGTCCAACTTGAGGTTGAGATGCAAGAGCCCCAGGGAATGAAGACTCGAGATCGCTGCACAAATATCCCGTAGACCCTGCAAGAAATAAAACTCCCATTTCTTGCGCTCAAAGGCTTTCTTGAGTGCGGCAATGCGTTGAATCCAAAAGCCCTTTGGACAGTACTCGACCACGCAAAAGCACATGGGGAACTTTTCCACCGCCAGGCCACTTGTAGCAAACTTTTGCACCAGATGGGACACAAACAAATGGCATTTCGCAATGCTCTGAAGCGATTCGCTTTGGTGCGCGTTCGCGTTGACCAAAATGGCCATTTCACGCTCCAAAAACGTTGCTTGGGCGGCGTTTTCGCATGGGAAAGTCTGCAACACCAGCAATTTGTTGTCTCGCTTCTCGCTGTCATCTCGCATCAGCAACACACTCTGCTGGAAAGCCGCATTGGCTCCCAGCACCATCAGATTACTGGCCGTAGTGGTAGCGTTGGTGAGCAATCGCGCGCAGCTTTCGTCGCACAAAAGGTTGCGTTGAAACTGTAGTCGTACCAGTGCCGGCACCGGCGAGACAATGTGGCTCATGGTGTGGAGAAAGCTGGCCAACGCGTTTTCCTGCAGACGCAGAAATGGTTTTTCGACATAGCGTTTGTTTTTCTCAAGCACAAACTGCAGCTTTTTCTCTTCTTCGTACATGCAGCGACGTTCTTTTTCTTCCGATTCCAATTGCTTCACTTTGGCGTGAAGAATCTGTTGCTCCGACAGCACCAACCCTTCGTGGTGCTCGTGTGGGTTGAGTACCGCCTTGCGGTGGTGCTGGCCACGGTACGTGTTTGGAAAATCGAAGGCTTTGGTCACGGTGGATCGTCGATGCTTGGTGGGTTTTCGCTTTGGCGAACGCTGTGCTTCTTTGGCTTGGTCGTGGTCTTGCGAGCCCTTGGCTTCGGCGGCAGGTGGTGGCTTGGCGCAAGGCTCGTCGCCCACAAAGACCTGTTCGACCATCAACACCATATAATCCAAGAGCTCTTCGATCTCTTCGAGCTCCGCATTGCTTGCTCTTGTCTTGGCTGGTTGTTGGCGCAACAGCTCGTTGCGGCGATACGCACTTGCGCGACGAACCAGACTCGTTGGTGAGGACAGGGCCACGGCGGACTCGTGTTGTTGCTGGTTGTCCGACTCTTCACTTCGCTCTTGAGGCATGCAATGATTGGCTTCGGCAACTGTCACCGCGGTCGCCGTCGCGGAAGCTGCTGGTTGGATGGCATCAAGCGACGGATGCAGCGCCGCGTTGTCCTCCGTTCCAGGCACGCGATGTCGCGAAGCAATCTCTTCCTGCTTGATCCAAATGGCCAGTTTGCTGGGAAACGTGAGCACCCAGTCGCTTTCTCGGGTTTCCACCACATTACGTTCCATTTCCCATCTTTTGCGGCGGCATAGACAGCAGTACAAGGGCAGATCCTCCTGGATCTGGATGAAACGATGATGGTGATGGTGCTGCCATTTGCCCGAAAACTCATCATTGGCATTCTGTGATTGCTCGAGTTTGGCTTCTTCGTCCAGTTCCATCAGCATGCGCTGTTGTTGTTGCTGCTGGCGTTCTCTTTGGGCCTCTGAGTCGTGTTCTTGGAACGCATCGTCCACGTATCTGCGCCGGGTCTCCTGCGCTTTCTTCTGGATCGCTTGCATCAACGCGAGTTCATTCTCGAGTTGTTTCTTGGAGATCAGTCCTGATCGCTTGTTGGAGGCACTCTGCGTCGAAGTCACCAACGTGTAGCCCTTGTCAAGACCCGCATTGGCCATGGAGCTCATGGGTTGTTGGGTATTGACGTCGTGCGCGATGAATCCATCGCTGCGTGTCGAAGCTTTGGCAAAAATCTCTTGGGTCATCTCCATGGCCTCTTTGATATTGGCAATATGGTCCGTGATTTCTTCAATGGCATCCACGAGCTGCTCAAACTCCAACAAATGCACGCGAAGTTGGCCCTTGAGCTTGTTGCACGCCACAAAGTCAAACACAAAACGTTGCAACAGTGGGTCCTGCACGAGACTCGTCAGTCCCGGCACTTGCATCGCGTACTCTCGAATGCGTTCAATGGTCGACATGGCAAACAACAAATGCAGCAAATCCACTTGGCCCTTGGTGGCGCCCGAGTTGCATTGATCGTCCAACAGAACAAACACTTTGTGGATGTTGAGCACGCGCTGTTTGCGCTTTTGCTCGACACTTTGACGTTTGCCGTCGGCCAGTGCTTGGTCGATTTTCGCCAATTCCGCGATCTCCAGTTCATCCATTTGGTACGGCGTTGGCTTGTTGGTCCAGAGTACTTTTTGCTTTTTCAAAAGGATCTCGGTCTGTTGCGCGATGACATCGAGGTGGTTGACACGGCCGGTGCCATTGGACGAGGAAGATGCTGCACTTGCTGCGTGGACGGCCATCATGTGTTCAACTTGCTTGGAGAGCAAAAAGCCCATCAAATGGGACCGAAACTTCTTCATCAGATGCAACTGGTCCGTTGTCTTTTGCACCTGCATCGAATGCAACCGGCGTTGCTTCCGGATCAGAAAGCGCTTTTTGATGCGTTCGGTCTCATTGGCTACGCGCCATTCATGGGCATCGGTGGAGCTAAACAGAGATCCACTCGCGCGAAATCTAGCCTCCTGGGCTGCTTTGGAAGCCGCGAGATCATCTTCCACGCCAAAGCACGGGAAATATTTGGTGTATTTCACAAACTCGAGTTTGGCCAACCGCTTTTGCTTGCCGGCGAGCCGAAGAGCGTTCTTCTCGTGGCATTTTTCGGCCTGTTTGGAGACAAAACGCTTTTGTTTTTGCTTGGGCTTTTTGTTTGGGCTCTTGGTGGGACTGTTGGGATCCGTTGGCCCCGGACTTGGTGGTGGTGGCAGCAATTCGTCGAGTGGTGTGGTAGTTAGCACGTGCAGACAGCTCACCCAACACTCGATCACATGGGTTGCAATCTCATAGTCCGTGGCGATATGATGCAATCTGGTCGACGCTCGTCTGCTCGCTCTTGATGGGCTTCTACTCGCGGCTCGCTTATGATCTGCATCATTGTCTGACGATGGATCTGCATCGTCTTCATCGGACGGAATCTCCCAGCACGTTTCACCAGTGAGTTTGTTGACAAAATAGATGTTGCCATCAGCATCGGTCAGCACACTCCATTCTTCGGCGTCTTCATCCAGGTCATTGTCTTCGTAGCTCTCTGGCTTTGGGTTTGGTTTGGATGGTGCTGGCGTGTTTGCTTTGGCGTGAGGAACTGTTTCTTCTTGAGGCGGACCAGGTTGGGCTCGTCCTCGTGAACTTGAAGTGTTGGACGTTGCCGGTTGGGTCATTCAATGGCTGTCGAGTGGGACCGAGACCACCGTGAAACGAGCGAAGGGGTTTTGACTGATTCTTGATGCCGACTCAAAGCACTGGGGAGAGGTTGGTTCCGGTTTTACTGCTCGAGTGCTGCTCGACGAGTAGCTCACCGAGTGCAATGTACCCAGCCACAAACAGAGCGGAGGCCTCACACGAGTCAAACCTGCCTCACCATTCAACCCCCACTGGGCCAGTTGAGCCTAAAACTTGGAGCAAGCGAGTGAGACCGTACAATGCGTCGTAGTGGTCCGAGGCACCCCAACGTGACCCACACCACGCACACGGCCACTTTCCCCAAGTCCGCAAAAGGCACAAAAGCTCCTGCTCAAGGGCCAGTGCTGTTGGTGGAAGCGCCACTGGGGATGCCACTGGGGATGCCACTGGGCACTGGGCACTCAACACTAAGCACAGCGGTATGAGAAGCAGCACCAAAAAAGCCAACTCAAAAGACCAGCTCACCTTGAAGTCGTTTCTTGGGCTTCGAAAAACGAAGAGTGAATACCTACCCCTACAGTGGCTCTTCGATTCCCACAGTGGGACTGGTGGACTCTTCGGAAGGTACAGTAGGGTAGGATGAAGGCAAGAGGTGTACCATGTGTACCGTACCAATAGGTTCACAGTCACAGGGTCACACACAAAACTGTTAGCGTGCAAAAGCTGAGGGGTTTGTTGAAGTTTGGGGGGCGGAGGAGAAGAAGAGCGGCATTGCTTTTGGCGTGCAAGTGCCAGTGGACCCGTGTGCTCTTGCCTGGCTTTTCGTACCGTTGGCATTTGATGATGTGGCGCGGCGCCCACCCATCTATTCACCAAGTCAGCCGGTTCCGCTCGTTTTTGGGTTGTCTCCGTCGCGATGTAGCAAATTCTGCATGGCTTGCGTGTCGTCGAACAACATGCGAACGACAATCCGGAGAAAACCGGAGCCAAGCAATGGGGAGCGTCACACTCATCTTGGGCAAAGCAACTGGTGCTCATCTCATCTCGAGCAACGCAACGTGGGCGTCATGGATTCGCTCCTTTTCGATGGTTGTTTTGCTCGGCCAGACTCAACAAAGCCAGAGGAATCCAATCCAATCCAATCCAATCCAATCCAATCCAATCCAATCCAATCCATCCGCACGCACGCACACACCCCACCCACTCACTCCACCAGACAGATCCGAAATCCGATGACCAAGTGGCTTGCCGCCAAACTTGTCGACAACCTGATTCTCCACTCGGCGTTCCAACCAAACAAGCCACCAAGCCACAAAGACAAGAAGAAGAATAGAGAGACGAATGCCGAAGAAGAAAAGAAACGTCTCGTTGGCAGGGAACGGGGCCGGGGCCGGGGCCGGGGCCGGGGTCGGGAGGGGCCGGCAGGGGGAAGAGCCATGGCAAATGAATGAATCGATGGATTTCTGTTTTTGGTGTCTACCTTTTTTTTCTTTTCTTCTCTTTTTTGGCGTCGTTTCGTCGCGTGGTGTGGTTTTCTTTGGCTGCCAAGTGAACTGGATCCTACAGGATCGAGAACTGGAGTCTCTTCATTGCTTCCTGATCGCGTGCGCGCGCGCTCTCTCTCTCGCTCGGTCGCTTTCTCTTTCTCTCGGGGGGGAGGGGGGGTGGACACCAAGGAGATCCACAAGGTCGCCGTGGAATCGAGCGCTCTTTCACAATCTGCCATGAAGGCAAAGATTGGGAGATTGGGAGATCGGGAGATCGGGCGATCGGGAGATCTGGAGATCGGGAGATCCGGGAAGATCCCACGCTTTGGCTTCGACCACCCCGTGTTTGCTCTGCCTCCACCTTGGCGATCCATTGCGACAAGCAGAAAAGAATCGAAAGAACAACGAGCCCGCAGGACTGGCCATCGTACAGTATGCTGCGCCAAAGTGGCCCAATCCCATCCATCATCTTGCTCGGCTGCTTCCACTTTCCTTCAGGTGAGCTCCTCAACGTCCCACATTGGGCACTTTTCCTTCTGGCTACTGTAAACGTTCCTTAGGTATTTGCTCCTGTACGCAACCGGGTACTTACTACTTCCACCTGTCTATCTGACTGTCTGGCAAAGTGGAAGTGGTCGTTCAAGTCCAAGTGCTCAGTCCTCGTTGACCCTGGTGGGTTCTTTCGGTTGTTTTCTTTCATAGTCCTCCAAGCAAACGAAGCGCTTTCGATCGACTGCTACCATTCTCGTAAAAGATCGCTTCAAGAGACTTTTCTAGAGCTGGGCTGCCTGCAAGTTGATTCCCACCCTTCCGTGCACCACCAATGCTGTATTCCTGTGCCGATTGGCTCTGCATGGACGACGAAGATGCGCCCCATCAAGAGGGCAGGGACACGTCTTCTTCATCGAGTGCTCGGTCACACATGATCCCGACTTACTCGGCCGTGCTGGTGGACCAGCAACGCCGACGACTGCAGCAACAACAGCAACAGCAACAACAACAACAACAACAACAGAACCAGCCGTCGCGACCCACACTAGAACAAGATGCCAAGGCACTTCCCGTGCCCGAGTCGTGGAACTACCTGTTTGAGGAATGGCAGCCCATGGAAGAACCGAACCAATGCTATTCTTCTTCTTCTTCTTCTTCGTCGTCGTCGTCGTTGGCCCCGATCCCCGAACAAGATACCGACAACAACAATGCGGTGGACCAAGGGCTCTTGGCCTCCACCAGACGCCAACGCAATCAGCTTCCTCCGCTTCATCCACGTCAAACCACACGGGTCGCCGGACCTCAGACCCAGCTCCAACAACAACAATTACTTCTCAAAAAGCAGCAGCAACAGCAGCAGTTGGTTCCATCGTCGTCTCGGTTGGCACCTCTGCGAGACCGAGACAACAACAACAACAACAACAACAACAATAGCAGCGGGGACGGCTCTGCCCCGGAGATCCAGTACGGATGGACGCCCTTTGGTGGGGGTAAATTCCAATTTGCTACTGCGGACAAATGACCTCAGGACTCTTGTGCACCGATTGGAATGGAGTGGAGTGCATTGGAGGATGGTTGGACGCGTGGACGAAGGGGCGGCGAGGGGGGAAGGGGGGGGGGGATTGCACGATGGGGGCAGCAAGCAGCAAGTAGCAAGCAGCAGGTGTATTTTGGTAGTGTGTGTGTATGGTTTTGACGAGTTGTGTTTTGAGGATTTTGATGACTTTTGGATTTTGAAAAGAAAACGCGCAGTGTGGTTTTGTAAAAAGCACCAGTTGACAAACGAGAAGAAGACAAACAAGAAGCAGAAGAAGCAGAAGAAGCCAAGGACCCCCCCCCCCCCCATTGGGATGCGAAGAGCTATTCCAATTATCCTAAGTGAGGATGGCTAGATTCAGAATATACTAAACTTGGCAGGCTCTTTCCGCAATTCTCGCAAAACGGGCTTTTTGTTGATACCTGTGACTGAGATGACTGCGCTGGGTGAGTGAGTGAGCCAAGTTGGGTTGGGTTGGATCGATTGGCGGCGGCTTGCCAAAGAGATTGCTCGTGTGGTGCCGCCGACGTGTTGTTGACTTGCTGCTGTTGTAATGGTCTTGTGGTGGTGGTGGCGGCGGTGGTGCTTGCACGCCATCAGGCACACTGCTCTCCTTTTTGTTTGTCGGCGCACTCTGGGGCTGCACCAATCCTTTCATCAAACAAGGTATCCCACAGGTCTCTTTTGTTTCTCAATGGATGGTTCTTGCGCATTCCGCCAAGTCTCGTCCGATTGGAAGTCCCTTTCGAATCTGTGGCGGTGATGAGGATGACTGATTTGATGATGCATTGGGGTGGATCGCGTCCCCATAGGAAGTGGTGATGAGATGATGTACGTGCGCAAAGACAACTCACTGCGCGAAAGACTCCATCAGATGCTGCATTTGATTCGCAATTGGAAGGTCTTTTTTTCTTTTGACGCTCGACAACAGGACACCTTGTGAGCTTGCATTGGGTCTCCATGCTCATGGAGCGGGAGTGGGGGTTGTTTTGCTGGGTATGATTTGTAGCTGGTTGTGCCCTTTGTGCTGAATCAAAGTGGATCCATCGCCTATGTCTATCTCTTGGGCTCATCAGGTCAGCCTCTGGCATTCCGTTTGGTTGCCAATTCCGCAAATGAGTGACCCAAGGTGTCGCTCGCTCACGGATTGAATGCTTGGCATGTGATGGTGTGTGTGTGGCTCAATCAACCAACCACGTGATCTACAGAGATCTCCCATGCCGTTCCAATCTGCAATTCGCTCACTTTTGTCTTCACAGCCATCACGAGTCGACTGCTGGGCGAGAAACCCAACAACCCATTGTGTGAGTGGTGGTAGTCGCTTGTTCGTGTGGCACCAAGTCACTGACCAAAGAGATGAATGGCATGTGCTTTGGTGTTGTTGTTGGTGATGATGATGTCAAACGATCGAATCAGTCACGTACGGCGGTATGCTGCTCATTCTCTTGGGCGTCGGCATTTGCTTCAACTCCAAAGTGGCGCTTCAATAGCAACGATAGAGCGTCAATCTCATTTTGGGTGGTCCACACAGTCCAAGGACCCAAACTACACAGCCAAAATGACTGCAAGCAGTGGCTCGTCTGATAGCGACGAAGCATTTGTGCCAGAAGAAGAAGAAGAAGAAAAAGCCGGTGAGCACGAGAAGAAGTCGTAGAACAAGTTAATTGTTCAGCTAATGCGCTCTCTTGTTGGCTGATGCGGTGTGTGTGTGTGTATGCCTCTCTCTCTCTCTTTCTTTCTCTCTTCCTTCCACTCTCTCTCTCTTTCTCCTAATGTCTGTCATTCGGTCGAACAGCAGCCAAAGCACCACCCAAAGCCAAGGAACAAGGGAGCGCTTCTTCGGGTCGAACAAAAGCAAAAGGAGAAGATCCATCAAATGCCGCGTGGAAAGATCTGAACCAGACTTCGTCCGTGTCCAAACAGGCCATGGAGAGATCCCAGCGGGTGGGTTTTGCATCTGTCCAAAGCAACTTACCCTGACGGTCGCTGCCAGTTTCTGAACGGATTGATCGATCTACTGGTTCTCTTTGGGTCTCTTTCAGCTCTTGAAAGCGCTGACGAGTCGAAAGACCTCCAAGGCTTCCGCCATCAGTAAGAAACGCAAACAAGTCCACGAGTTTCAGATGCCAGTGCTTGGACTCGATGTCAAGAAGCGACGTCAAGACTTGGATGTGAAACCACAACAACAACAACAACCGCAAAACAACACGATCAAGTTTGCAGGAGTGGAATACAATGTGCCAGGAGGTGGTGCATTGGCAGCCTCCAAAAAGACTGATTCTTCTTCCTCCACGAAAGCCAAAGCCACCAGTCTCGACCAGGTCGTGGCGTCACTGGATGCACCCAAAAAGATCAATACCATGGAGAAAACGTCACTTGACTGGGACAAATTCAAGGAAAAAGAAGGCATCCAGGATGAACTCACGCAATACACAAAGGACGGGTGAGAGAGAGAGAGAGAGAGAGAGAGAGAGCAGCCTTCTAGGGAAGGATGTTTTCTTGCTTTGGCGGACGACTAACTCATGGTTGATCATCCCAATGTGCGCTGTATAGGTACATTGAGAAACAGGAATTCCTGCAGCGACTCGACTTGAAGCGATTTGAGCTTGAAAAAGCAGAACGCGATCGCCAAAGACAGTTGAAAGACGCCGCAGGATGAGCAGTAAGAGAGGTGAAGTTCCAATAGATTCCTCATTCCATCAATGAAGATCGATATAGTCAGGTTTTGGTCGAGGTTTTGTTGTGCATCTTTTGCGTGTTGGCATTGTGCGTTTAGGATAGAATCAACGAAGCTACTGACTGGCCGTGTTACCCTTCTTCCATCGGACTCACTTGAGACTGATCCGCTTTTTCTGCTGGGTGATCGTCTTCTGGAGCTTTCATCTCTACATCCGCTGCCGTTGGACTTGTGACACTAACGGTAGCTGGCGCAGGAGCAGTCGTGATGGTTTCTGAGGCGGGAGCAACCACCGTCAACGTGGGTGACTTGTCGCTATCGCCTGCAGGGGCCGGCGCTGCGTTGTCTTTGTCAGCTGGTGGTGGAGGTGAAGCAGACACAGCAGCGGGTTGCTGGCTTGCTTTCTCTGGCGACTTGGTGGGCTTTGGTGCTGGTGATGTTGCTGCTGTCGCCGCTGTTTTGGTCTTCTTGGGAGTACCATCCTCGGTTCCTTTTTGATCCTATGATACCAACAGCAAGCATTTGTTGGTCAGTTAGATCGGGTTACTGAGCTTGATGACCGATTGCACGCAGATCGCTCACCTTGTCATCACGATAGAATTCGGCTTCATGCTGTCGTTTTCCCGTCTGCTCCGTTCGCGTGTTGGGATCGATCGCATCTTCATCTTCTTCCCGGAGCATGGCAACAGGAGGAGCCAGTGTCATCTGCACACTTGGGGCGCCAGTGAGCGCCTTGAGGTTCTCAAAGACTTTTTGGCTACATCATCACATGAAACACAGGCACAATTGAGCGAGGACTGTGATGAGACATCCAGCAGCAGAATCTCCATCACAGGTCGACGGCACTCACGTAATGTCTTCCAGGTACTCGCGTGAATTGGCATTCTGCAACTCTTTTTCCGGCTCCAGATGCAACTTGAAATCCGGCGCAAAAAACTCAAAGTAGTCGTTGAATGGAATGTTGTTGGAGATTTCTTCCTCCAGTAGAATGGACGTCTCGTACGCCCACGTGCGAGACACATTCCGAATGGTGTAGCCGCCGCCACCTAGTACCAGCATGGGAAGACCAAAGCCTTTGACGTACTGCACACAAGCACCATGACCTGTTGTTCGTATTGAGAATTTCATCAGGCACGTGAGGGAGTTAAGGAAGTACAAATCAGCGGACCAACCTCGAGAGGTCAAGTTGAAACAACCCAGTCGATCGCCAGTCAACGAGTCAGTGCCACATTGCAAGACCACTGCGCTGGGACGGAACGTCTCCATGACTTTGTCAATGACTGGTCGAAAAATGCTCTGGAAACTGTCGTCGGTCATGCCACTCAGCAAAGGAACGTTGACGGCGTAGTATTTGCCATTCTTTGCACCGACATCCTGCTCACCAACAAAAACGAGATAGAATCAGAGGTACTCACAGGTCAACTCGACAGGAAGCATCTCATCGCACCTTGATATCGCCTGTTCCTGGGAAGAAGTCACCGTACTACCCGAATCAAAGCAGAATCACCATCACCAGTCAGTCTCTTGAGTATTGACCGAACTAAAACACTGCCAACAACGCGTACTTTGTGGAATGAGACCGTCATGACGCGGTCCGTTGTGTAAAAGGCCTCTTCCACGCCATCACCGTGGTGAATATCAATGTCAATGTACACTACTCGAGGATGATATCTGATTGGTAAAGAGCAAACCACATTAATCTTGGCGGATTCACACGACAGCTCACAAAACACGAGTCCTCCACTCACTTGAGCAGCTCCAAAATGCCCAGAACGATGTCGTTGACGTAACAAAACCCAGATCCTTCCGACTTTTTGGCATGGTGCAACCCGCCTGCGAAATTGATGGCAATATCCGACAGTCCATGGTTCAATCTCGTCACAGCATCTGCGCAAAAGCAGAATGACAATGAGGTTCATGTCAAATCGCAAAGGAAGCGGGAGTACGCACCGATGGTTGCGCCCGTGTAGATCTGGCAAAAGTCAAACAGTCCGTCGAAAATCGGACAATCCGTGAGTTCTCCCAAGTTGTCTGCAGCATCAACACATCCAAGACAGCAAACCGGTCAGCGTCTTGTCTTCCATGCCGATGCTTTTGGTGCCATCAAAACGCATCGCCCCAACGCACATTTTTGCAATTCGCTCGCGAGATCTTTCTGGTTGAACGGATTCACTTTCTGCAAGAAATCAATGTAATCCTGGGTGTGAAAGCGACGAATCTCTTCGACCGAAGCCCAATGGGGTTCCTACAAGCCGCCCAAAGCCACCGCATCATCCGTCAATCGTTGCCAATAGAAAGGATGGAATGACCAACTGTTTCCTTACAAAAACGTCCATTTTGCGATACAAATCGTAGTTGACGATCAAATGATGCGCCAGTTTCATACGATGGGGCTTCATAGGATGGCCAGGACCATAGTAAAAGTGGCCTTCGTCCGCTGCAAAACAGCCATTCAAACAAGACAAACGGTGAGCAAATCTCCCGTACTTCCATGGCACAACCCAAAAACAAAACAAAAACGAGTGTCGGGGAGTGGGCTTTCTTTGGGGCACTTGTTCAGCACCACAAACTGCCAGAAACCACTCAAAAGCACCGCCAGCCACGGCGCTTTCTCCATGTGATCACCAAACACCACTTTTCTTCACAGAAACATCCCCAAAACAACCACGTAAACGTACGATGATAAAAGTACGAGACCCGCTTCTTGGGCATTTTATTTGCTGGTTCCTCGTTATCTTTCACCACAACACAACCAAGCACAAAACGAGAATCAAGAAGCCGCGGTAGGAGTACCGGTTTTTTTTACTAGTTCCACAACCGATCATCCGTGGCACAAGTGTGGAAGGTGGTTGTGGCAAAGACGAAGCAACCTTCCTTGCATCGATCGATCGAGTCTCAGAGGTCGTTTTGGTCTCTTTCGTGTCAACGCCAAAGATCGAGACCAACAATGCCGATGGTGGGCCAACGATTGGCGTGGAGCCGTGTGGGCTGCGTGCAATGGAGCAGAATGCCACGTGCAACTGCCTTTGGCACACGACCAATGCGATCTTTCAGCGCCCAGGCTTCGTCTTATCGGTCGTCCAAGACCGTGTTGGGCTGCTCCATGCGATTCGCCGCTGGCGCGTTGGCAGTGGTTGGTGGCGCGAGTCTTTACGCTCGTGAGACGCCGCTGCAATGGATTCTCAAGACGTTCAGTGATCCTGTGTTTATGCCCATGGCGCGCCAATTGGACGGCGAGACGGCGCATAAAGTAGCGGTCTACAGTGCCAAGTTTGGCATCGTGCCGCGGGATGAGCTGCAAGACGATGCCATGTTGGGCGTCAAATTGTTTGGGCTGGAGTTTCCTAATCCGTTTGGCGTCGCGGCGGGCTTTGATAAGCACGCGGATGCCATGGAAGCCATGCTGGACAGTGGATTTGGCGCTGTGGAGATTGGAAGCATCACGCCCATGCCACAGGTGAATAGTCGACTACAGCTGGTCTGATGACGTCATGGGACATGTCTGATTGACTCACTGGTTCATGTCTGTCTTGCTCTGATGTGGGTGCTGGGATGTGCTTCTCGTGTCCATTCAAAAGCCTGGCAATCCAAAGCCTCGCGTGTTTCGATTGATCGAAGACCGTGGCATCATCAATCGATACGGCTTCAACAGTGAAGGCATTGAATCGGTCGCCAAGAAACTCAAGGCCTACGTTGCGACTCGCCAGCAAAGAACCGCGGGGTCTCATCGACGTGGTGTTTTGGGTGTCAACTTGGGCAAAAACAAAACCACCGAAGATGCTGCGGCCGATTATGTTGTGGGTGTGTTTGCGTTGGGCAAATACGCCGACTATCTCGTCGTGAATGTGTCGTCACCGAATACCCCTGGCCTTCGTGCGCTGCAGGTTCTTTGACGACCATCCGTTGAATTTGGATCTCTGCGATTTCTCATCGAGAGTGCTGTTGACATTGGTTTTTGTAGAGCAAGCAACAACTCAAGGAGCTGCTTCAACGAGTGCTCTATGCTCGCGATGGTGTGCAAGAAGTAGAACACCGCAAGATCCCGTTGCTTCTCAAGGTCGCCCCCGATCTCACCGATCAAGACAAGAAAGACATTGCCGAGGTCGCTCTCCAGTTGAAACTTGATGGCATGATCGTCTCCAACACCACCATCAGTCGCCCCGACACGCTAATCAGGTGAGAAGACCCTGCAAGAATTGCGAATTGAGCGAGTTTAGCAACCTGATCAACTGGATCCTTGGTGCTTATATAGCTCCAACAAGGTTGAGACGGGTGGCTTGAGTGGTGCCCCTGTTCGTGATCTGTCGACCCAAGTGCTTCATGACATGTACAAGTTGACCAAGGGCCAGATTCCCCTTATCGGAGTCGGCGGCATCTCGACGGGCAAAGATGCCTATGACAAGATTCGCGCTGGTGCCTCACTGGTGCAAATGTACTCGTGCATGGTGTACGATGGACCCTTGGCGGTGCCACGGGCCAAGAAACAACTCTGCGAGTTACTCAAAGCTGATGGATTTGACAAAGTCAGCGATGCGGTTGGTGCTGCCCACCGCGTCAAAAAGTGAGACGATGTTTCTGGCAGCAGCAACCAGCGTGAACTAATAAAAAGAGGTCGTCAAAAGACGATCAATCGGGTTCTTTCTGCCCTAACCTTGCTGTCTCGTCATGTCAAGCGACGCTGGGCACTACGCATGCCCCAAAAAATTGCAACCAACGCCGCCACATTCATTAGGAGGCGACGATCTTGTTCTTTGATTCGCTGCACGTGGTGCTTCCACTTGAAAAACGTCAAAACGAACATCACCGTCAGGACGTTTCGCGCTCGAACAGCCCATTTCTGCGCTGTCTCGGAGTGAATGAGTCTGGCCAGTGACATCACCACGGTCACAGGATTTGACCCCGAGCGGCTTCGACAATCACTTTGGTCTTCTTCTATCACGGGCATTCTACAACAGTCATATCAGTATGCACTGCATCAAGATCTCAAAGGAATATACTGCTTACAGGCTGGAATGCGGTGCGAACGCCGTGTGGGCGTTGGATCGACGATACATCAGCGGGTCTCGAGCGAAGCGACCCATATCCGACAACGAATGGCGAGTTGCGTACTACGGAGCCACACAACCCATGAGTGATCGAGATTGTCTCACAAACGATGCTCATGCATCCGTACTTTTGTTGACAACGAGGAAAGTGACTTGACAAGGCCGATGACGTCTGTTATGTCATCCACAAAATACGTCGCTTTCGACGGCTTTTTCCCCACAGTGCAGCAAAACACAGTATCTACAATAGCTCCAGATCACATATGAGTTACCAGTTCAGCCGATTGCACACCGATGCTAGACAAAGATAGTGTACCTTCACGAAGCCTCCGTTTCACCACCATCTCGTTCAGTTTATCAAACATGAGTTCATCGGCGACATCATCACCGATGCAAAGCACAAAATCGGCTGGATTATCCTCCTGCTCCATCTTGTCCAGCACTTGGCCCACAATCTTGCCCTTGCCAATGTTTTCCGGTCGCAACTCGATATAGTCCTTGCCTTGGATGACTTGCAGTGGCCATCCTTGAAAGTTTCCTTCTAGGTGTTCACGCAGCTCGGCTGCTTGCAGAGCCCCAAATTCGAAATCGGATTTGCCGTATCGGAACAACACAGCGCTATCACGAATCTCCAACGATGACCCATTCGTACGATCAACGTACAACTGGATGATGCGTTTGGCTTCCTCATGCCATTTCTTCTTTATGGTCTCGGTTGGGAAGATATCTTCGACCCGTTCCCAAGGTCTAAACAGCACAATTGATTCCATTGTTACAGTTCAAATGGCCTCAAGTGTCCATGTACTGATCAACCAACCTGTCCATCCGCGCGTTGTCCCCAAGCACAGCGCGTTGAATGTAATACCCGTGTTCGGCGATGAGCGCAAGACCCGGTACACCACCGAACTTTTCCGTGAGCAAGTCTCGATGGCATCCACTCACAATGAATACATTGTTGTGTGGGTCTTTGCACAGTTGCTCGAGCGTCGACAGCACGCTAAAAGGGACATCGGGCCAGCGCACACCAACCACTTTGGATACATCTGGCGCCAAAGTGCGGTAATAGTCCAAGAAAATGGCTCGACTCTTGCTGTGTTGGTATTTCTGATTCATATCCCCATCGGTTAGTTTCTGGTAATGCACGCATACCACAATCAGTTCTCGATCATCATCATGGTAGCACACATTCAGCGAGGATGATGACGGGACGTACTCGAAATGTTGATTTGACTTCCATCAATCGGAAATCCAAACCAAAGCCAGTGCCCATGTACACAAACTCGTCCTCTTTCTTGCGAGCGTGCACAATGTCACTCAAGACACACTTGGCCCATCGCTTTGGTGGATTGGCACAGACAAACTGGTAGTCACCATCTGCACGCTGTTCTCGTTCTGCAGAAGTCATGAAGATGGCATCTCGAATTGCATCGATCACCTTGTCCAATTCCCATGGATTGACTGCTATCACTCCACTCAACAGCCGACTACTTCCGGAAAACTCACTCACAATAACAACGCCAGCAAAGTTTCTTCGTGCCACAATGTACTCAAATGGCGTCGTATTCAATCCATCTCGAAGCACGGTAGTGAGTTGCACATCCGCAACTCGCCACAACGCGATCCGATCTGCAAAGCCAAACTCCTTGACTTCTTCGTACTCGATCACGTCTCCATGCGCTTTGGCTCGATACTTGTTGTTTATTCTCTTGACCACATGTTCGATCTCTTTCTTGCTTTGTAGATAATCGGACACACGACCTTTCCGGTAGATTCCTTTCTGAATTAACACGCACTTGCCAATCATGTCGGGGCATCGAGACAGAAACTGAAAAGCAACACAATCAACGAATTTTTGTCACATTAGCCACCTCCACATGTGCTGGCGAAGACGAAGAATACCTCCACGTACCGCATCAAATGCCAAGATCTTGAGCGGAATCCCTCGTAATCGTTCAATGGTATCGCAGCCAGCGATGATCTTTTTATTGAAGTACGTTCTGCGGAGTTCAACAATTCTCTCGTGAACATACGCGCTGGCCAGCGCATTCTCCACGCGTTTCGTATCGATGGCCATGTGACTGCACGTGACGGCCACTCGTCGTCCACCGTAATCAATCCCAATCTGACCATGCAGAATGGCCTGGTAAGATAACCCCAGGATGCGCTTGCAGCACGACATGAAATGACGAGCGTACCTAGACAAAGGTTGCAGGATGATGAACACTAGCTGAGAACAATGCATAAATGCTGTCCGGTACTTACTCAAAAAGGTGAAAGCCCACGTGATCCGCATTGAGCATGCCGCGCAATAGTTCCTTGCGTGAAGACAGAGTTCGAAACACTTCCGAAGAGGGAAACGGGGTGTGTATGAACAGCCCAATGTTGGCGCTTCGAATCTTGCGCACAATGTATGACGGGGTCAGCAGCAAATGGTAGTCTTGCACCCATATAACATCACCGGGTTCATACACACTGCAGATTTTCTGGGCAAACTGCTGATTCACATTGGCATACGCCTGCCACGCTTGTTTTTGGTACGCTGGCGTCCACGACAACGACTTGTCATCTCCGTGGTCTGGATCCTTGTCTTCCTCGTTCTTGTCCAGAATCACGTCCACTGGCGAGTACAAGTCGATGACGTTGTGAAACACGGGCCAAAGAGTCAGCTTGCAGTAATCCTCGTAGAACAATTTGGCTTCGCGTTTGGAAACATGGATCGCGTAGCACCCTATTTCGGACAACAATCGTTCGATCTCGTCCACTTCTTCTTCGGAGGCGTCCAAGTTGTCGGGAAGTTGCCCAACAAACTTGACTTTCATTTGACTCGAGATTTCGTGGTGGGAAAAAGTGTTGGCCATCTCAATCACCAAGTTCGACGCCCATTCCACGCGCCATTTGGAAGACGCAGCTGCAGTTTTGCCTTGCACGAAGGGCTGCGGTGGTGGCGCTGCTGCTGCTGCTGGTGGTCTGGCATTGCTGTCACAGCGCAACCCCGAGGCTTCTTCTGCTTCCGGTTCTTTCTTGTCGGTGCTTTCGCACTCCGGGGTGGTTTTCTCTTCGCCCAAAGCATTATCCACCGCCTTGCTCGTGCTCTGCGTCTCCATCGGAGTCATTCGATACACTCGTACAGGCAAATGAATGGCCGCGATGATCACGGGCGTCTCAATGTTCCATCCGTCGGCTTTGCGCGGCGAGCGACAACTTGATCCCGCCAAAAACGGCTTGCTGTTCAGCAGCACGTGCTCTCCGTTGCTGAATTCCATTCGACTGCGTTCCTTTTGGTTATTATTTTTTTTCCCCTCTGCGAACGAACGCGGCTGTCGGACCTTTCAAGAGCTCTCCGACAAAGAAAGAGCTCTTTCGCGTTTTGGTTTGGTGCGACACGCTTGCAGGCTGGCCGCTTCAAGGTGAAGACGCGACAGACACAAACAGAGCCAAGAGCGAGCCCCTAGGCACCACATGCATTCAAGAGGAAGCACAAAGCATCAGCATCAGCATCTCAAGTCATCCATAAATTCAATCCACTTCTTCTTCTTCGACTCGACGAACAGCAGGCTGCTGTTGCCGTCGTGTGCCGTCGTACCTTCCGATTCCTTTTTCTTCTATGGAGTGCAAGTTGGTGTGGTCCGACCGGCGCCAAAAACGGTTGCAGCAACGGACGGTCGCTCGAAGGTCGCGCGAACGAGGCCAACCTAACTCGGTTACAGCCATTGTTGAAGTTGGTGGGGGTGTTGCCACGGGAGATGCCGCCCAAGAAGACTGGCAAGAATGCCAAATCCAAGGGCAACGCCAAAGCCAGCAACGTGGAAGAGAACGTCGTGACCAAAGACATGGTGTTAAACAACTTTAACAAGATCTGTCGGTGGGTTGCGTGCTTGGGAAACACAATGGACTGAAACCAGTCAAGTCGGCACACGAGCTGACGTCTGTGGGGGTACGCGTGGGTATATGGATTGTTGTGGCAAGGACAGCGCGTTTGGGATCCCACCAAATCCGCATCTCAGCGATCTCTTTCGATCCAAAGAAGACGAAGGCGAACTGAACAAAGTGCGTTGCGTTGTCACACCACACTTGAGAACGAACGCGTCGTAGCTGCTGCTGCGTCAAGAGGCGGCGACCGGCGGTGGATTTGACTTGACTCGACTCGTCCGTGGAGACAGATCATTCTGGAAGGAGAGATCGGCCCTTTGGGTGCTGCAAGTGTGCGCGCCTTCACGACAGCCCTTTTGATATCCTCTTTTGCTTTTGGGTGTTGTGTGTATGCCATCCTGCGGGTCACTGGTTCTGCGCCTTTGTTTTTGCCTGGTGGTGGCAAAGCAAGTGCCAGTGGGTGGTTATTCCTTGACCGATGGTGTGTTGTGGCGATGCACGGAGTAGGTCCTAACATCTCGACAGGGCCTTACACGACCGTCAAATTCCTTCGAATATGGAAACAAGACCTTGGTGATGAAGGCGCGGCAGCGATCGTTGCGTGGAACACCGTTTTGGATGCTGTAACCTTTTTGCGCACGGGATCATTCCTCTGATCATGTCCCTGCATTCGTCGTGATGCTACAGGCGACTCTCTTGGAAGCAGCCAACTCGACGGGTCTCCATCTCGCGTATGTGGAGTTGCTCGATTGCAACATTGGCATCGAAGGATGTCAACACATTGGCCAAGCGCTCAAGAACCACAAACCCCAGATCGGGCTGTTCACGTTGAGTCTAAAGTACAACGCCAAAATTGGCGACGAAGGCTGTGCAGCACTTTGCAACGGACTCTTCACCAATTGCTGTCTAAAGGTGGGGACTTTTTCTCTCTGGCATGTGTGATCCGGAGGGCAGTGTGTTGAATTTCTGTGGCTCCACCACTCCCAGCAACTTCATCTAGATTACTGTGACATTGGAGCACAAGGCGCGATCAAGCTCGCGCAGTTGATTAGTATCCCAACTGGGTGTATGGACACTCTGTCACTGAACGGCAATTCGCTCGGCAATGAAGGCCTGTATCACCTCTCACTGGGACTCGCACGAGCACCAGTGCTCGTGAATCTGTTCTTGTCTGACAATGGCATTCGAAATGTGAGCAACATGCGATGCAAAAGAGTTGTTGGACAAGTTGTCTGATCAACCGTGATGCAAAATTGGTCGAATGGTAGGATCCGGAGGCTTTGCACGCATTTCGAGACGCTCTTTTGAGAGCTAAGGCCTTGCTTTCGGTCGATCTCACGTACAATCACATTGACGAAGACGGTGCCAACATCCTGTTACCAGCCCTGATCAGTGTGAGTGGGCAAGCCCACCGTCCGTTCATGCTGACACTTGATCGATTCTCACCATGGCATGGGATTGCACCAGGAGCAATGCAAACTGACCATTTTCCAAGTGGATGCCTCACTTCCGGCCGAGATGTTTGTGCAACTCAACAAAACACCAAAGCCTGAAGGCAAGAAGAAAGGCAAAAAGGGCAAAAAGAAAAAGTAACCAGACCATGCAACAACCAGTCAACGCACGAGGCGCGACTAGCGTGTCACTCGCTCGCGCCATGAATTAAATAACCTGATCAACTACAACCTGCAACTCCTTCGTCAACACTACCCTATTCACACGTGCCATTACCTCACGCTCAGGCATTGTACATGGATTCGACATCCGACCAGGAGGACATGCGTTCGTCTTGAGGCTGTTCTTCCTTGGCGATGCGGTTCAACGTTCGAATCACTTGCTGGATGCTCGGACGCTTGGCTGGGTCGGCTTGCCAACAACTAGTCACCAGCGCGTGCCACCGTACAGGACATTTGTTGAACGGAATGTCGGGCCGTTTGCCCTTGAGCACGAATTCCTCAATCTCATAGTTCCATCGAATCTCTTCGTAGGGCAGTTTGCCTTCAATCATTTCCCAAAGAATCAGCCCCAACGAGTAAATGTCGACTTTACTGGTGTAGATTTTCTCGCCTCGCATGACTTCGGGTGCCATCCATCGGGTGGTACCGACGAGACCCGTCATGACGGCAAACTGAGAAGCATCGGTCTTGGACTGGCGCGCCGAAGACACGATTTCGGCAAAGCGCAAAGTGCCAAAATCAGCGATTTTCGATTTCCACGATTTGTCCACCAGCACATTGGGGCTCTTGAGGTCGCGATGGATCATCGGTGGATGGGCATTGTGCAAATACTGGATGCCATTCGCGATGCCAAGCGCCAGTCGAATCTTCATGGGCCACCTCAGCAAGGATTTGGGCTTTCTCGCACGAGATCTGGTGTGATTGCTGGTCACCGTGCTTCGATGCTGGCGGTCTTGGTCCCATTTCATGACATCGCGAAGCGATCCCCGCTGGCAAAACTCGCTGATGATGCAGATTGATCCCTTGTAAAACCCGGCTTCCATGAACAACACAATGTTTGGGTGCATGAGATTCTTCATGACTTGGGCTTCTTTTTGGATCTCCAGGTTGCATTCCTCTTGGAATTCCTCCAGATTGGCCGAAGGATCCAACATCAGCGACTTCATCTTGACGGCAACATCGGCCCCACGCCATTTGCCACGGTACACCACGGCGATGCCCTCACCGATTTTCTCGCCGACTTCAAGTCCTTTGAGCTCATGGTTGGTTGGTGACATGAGTTGCAGGTTGAGTTGTTGGTCTTCCAGGATGGGAATGTCTCGCTGGCAGCCTTCCGGGGCACCCATTCGACCAACATAGCGTCGAAAAAAGAACCGCCAAAACAAATCGCGTCGCGACAAGTACACAAACGCATTGGAGCAGGGCCAAAACGCAAACAGGCAATGGGCCACACCATATAAAAGTTCATTGCTCGAGTACAAGTCGGTCAACACCGCAGGAATCACCAGTAAAAAGAAAAACATGGTGTACGCCATGAGTTTGGACAGAATGAAGCTGGGCTTTTTGTTTTCTAGGCGTCGCCAACGTCGAAGACACACGTGCAAGGACCAACAGAGCATCACAAAGCTCAACGCTGCAACCACTTTCCAGACCACATACACCGAAATGCGCACGATGATCGTGCTTTGGTAGTACATGCCGTACACGCCCAGCATCCAGTATAAGAACGTGACCATCCAGATCAGCGCATGGGCGATCGGCACGTCCACATCTCGGCTTTTGCCTCGCACCATGTACAATGCCAAAGTGTTGACCCACAAAAAAGACGCGACCTGGAAGGCCAGATGCGGCATAACGATCCAGAAAATCATCATCACGCTTGGTTCCTCTCTAGCAGCGCTCTGTGAACTACTGCCACTTGTGGAGGCCCGGAGTTCACGACCATGATTGCTACTGGAGCTGGAATTGGTGCTTTGCGGGAACACCCCGGGAAGGTTTGCGTGAAACGAGTCGGCATACAAAGCGATCACGGATGCACCCACACCCGAAAAGCTAAACACGAAATCGCTCATGGCGCATGCGCGAAGAATCTTGGTGGCGGGCGACAGATTCTTCATGTTGCGTCGCTTTCTTCGTCTCTGCAGTCGTCCGATTTCGACATCTTCACCGCTTTGGGGCGTGGGTAGGTCGAGTTCGGACTCGTCGGCGGCTTGTTGTTGTTGTTGTTGAGTCTGGGAAAGGAAAATGTGGCGGCTCACGATGACTCCGGTGATGGCGGAAGAGCACATTTGCCCAAGAAGCTCGATTTGACCATAGTGTCTCGAGACATCCATCCCACCAAACCACGGCGCCGAATAACTCTCACAGATTCGCTGGTGCCAAAATTTCCAAGCACCACAATTGGAAAATGCCAAAACAGGTCGAAAGGGAAGCTGTTCGAACCGATCCAATCCAATCCAATAGGTTGCCTCGATGTGTCGTTGTTGATGTCTACACAACCATGAACATGCAACACGCCACGTGGGGTGTTTGATTTGCGTAAAGACTCTGAACGACAATCAATCGGTTGGAGACGAGGAGGACGAATGACGGTGATGCTTCTGAATGTGGAGAAAGATGCTACAGACAGCAAACGAGGTCAGGCTCGGGCACACGTGTGTGTGTTGGTGATTTGCACCGATCGTGCTCCCCCCAAGGCTTGTTCTTCTTGACCCAAAACTTTGGCAGGGGAGTCTCTCTCTCACTCTCTCTCTCTCACACACACAAACAGTGTCACTCTATCTCACTGCACCACCTTCCTGATGGTCTTTTTTCTTTTGGGCTGTCTTATGCTTGGGTTTTGGGCAAAAGGATGCCATGCTGTGGACCATCTGGTTCTTAATTAAGTTGCCGCCATTGTCTTGGTGGCACCCATTAACCATCTGAATGCACGCACCTCAAAATAGGTGGGAAACATGGATCATCATCATGTTGGGCAGGATCGCAGCTTGCGTAGAGTGCCTAAACATCCACAAAGCATCAAGATGAGTGCCTCAAACTGGGAAATGGTCGATTGTTGGATCTGTTGCCAGATGCTGCTCACGTTTGATGGGATGACCCTGACCGTCCCATTCCGTCCCATATGATCCAATGCCAAGCATTGAAGAAGTTCATTGACATACCGGCTGGCATTCTCGAACACATGAGAACCACTTTAGGTTGGGCTTTTGAGATATGCTGTTGTTGCTCCACATTCTTTTGTTGACCAGGTGGGGCGATCTGGTCGGAGCACCTACACCAAACATCTCGCAATCGCTGCTTGTGAACACTATCTTTAAAGCATTCCTTCGCGTCTGCCACAAATGCACCAGCAGATCGCTTTGGCCACAGACAAAAAGACTTTTGTTCTGGTTGTTGACGCAGCCACGTTGGCAGAACTCGAGGAGGTAAATTCACATGTCTTTTCTATTGTTCTTGTTACAGTCTTCCTGGGAAACGAGGGAGAAAAAAAAAAGGAATGGTTGGTTAATACAAAAACCCACAGCATACACCACACACACACGCAGCAGTAGCAGCTCAACAGCCGCAGCACACAATCCATGACCAAACGATCATCCGTGTCATTCATTGTCAGACTGAGTGCTTGTCGTCTTGCTTGGAGTCGTCTTTGGCGCCGCCTCGCTGGCTCATGGCGATGGCCGTGTACTTAAGTCCTGCGCCGGCATATTTCTTTTTGCGTTCTTCCGCCTCTTTCTTGCGATCATTCAGCTCTTGCGTTCGCTTCATCCAATAGGCCTGGGAACGTGCTTTTTCCTCAACGGTTCTGCGAAAGCTCGCGTCAGCATCATTGCTCTGGCCGGTGCTTTTGGCGCCTTCCAGTAACAGCTGCAGGTTGGTGACCCATTGGTTGCGAAGAGGTTCGGATTCGGCTTCTAACTCCAACAGGGTCGTGCCATCTTTGGCCACAATACCAATGCCTAGAGAACCTTTGGGGGGGGGGGACGGGGGACGACGACGATCGCACCAAAACCCATCAACGACAAACGTAGTCAGTGGTGAAGCGCGTCCAGTGCTCCATCATGCTTTGCCTTTTCCGGGCCAGTCCACACATACTTTGGGCTTTGATGCTTCGAACGTTCTGAAGCGGAATGTCGTTGGCCCCTGCCGCGTTTTCCCACAGCAGACTGAAGAATCCCCCCAAAGCCGACGAGCAAAAGACAAGGATTTGGTTTTTCCGATGGTTAACTGCAGTTGCCACGCCCCAATGAACGCTGCAAAGAAATGACTGTTTGCTTACGATTGTTCATCAGGACTCAATTGGAATTTCACTTGGTCGGACCCAGACGGAATGCCAAATGTATATTTCTTCTTCTTGAACTCGCCACCTGAGTTTGAACAACAAACCAAACCAAACCAAACCAAACCAAACCAAACCAAACCAAACAAACGGCATCAATTGCCGTCCAACGGAGACAACGGAGACAACGGAGACTAAATAGGCAACATCAAAACGTTGCATTGGAAACCTTGTTGCAGCATTTGCACGCGCATACGATGCTCTCGTTTGGCTTTGCATTCGTCCCAACAATTGAGTGAATTCCCCATTTTGTTGGGATTGGGGAGCGGGGCGGGGGGTAATGCCGAGGCGTGTCGAAACACACACTCGATTAAGTACGAATCGAATTGGATCAACATGTGGGTAGCCCGCTGCTGGTGCGGAATCAGAATCAGAGTCAGAGTCAGCATCAGAATCAGACGCTGGTCAAAGAGTGTACTGTAACGTTAGTTGATCATCCTTTATCATCAAATGGTGCTACGGCCACGACGTGTGCGAGACTTGTTGTACCGCTGCCATGTGGGTAATTTGCGCATTTCGGCCGTGCGCGCGAGTGACACCATGATGCAGCAATCCCAAAGATGGCCCTGTGCCGTAGAAACCGTGGATACGACCACGTTGTGGGGCGAATACATGGCCGGATGCGCCATGCTCAGTGCCTTTCAAAAGGGCGAAGAACGCATCAAATTGCGCGTGCAGACGCCGACCATCCAGGAAGTCTACGTGGAAGCCATGGCGGTGGGCGAAGTGAGTACCAACTTTTTGTGGATGTGCCTTGGTAGATGGCCGTATTGGGACCTGACTCGCGCTCTGTCTGGGTCTTTAGGTGCGGGGCAAGATCCTGATGATGCAGCCAGAGAGCACGGCCGCGCCTGAGAGTCCACCTTTAAAGGGCCACATGCGCATCACCAAGATCCTGTATGGCATGTACAAACCGTTTGAGACTGCTGTGGATGCCATTGGCGACCCGCAGCAAGACTGGCAGACGTACTACGAGCGCTCCGAACAGATTCCGACCAGAGTTCGTCTACAAAGTGGGTGGCACCAAGACCGGACCAAGCCGTTGTGCTGTGGGGTCACCATCCAAAAAATGCCTCCCTTGGCGGGTTCTCCGGCAACAAGCGCCAAACAGCAACAGGAATGCCAACAGCAAACGATGGATTTACAACTGGAACTGGACGAGTTGGACTTGACCTCCCAAAACGAAATGCTGATGGAGTTGCTGGGCCAAAACGGTGACATCAAGAGCGTTTTGCACGAGTTGTTCCCGAAAAAAGCGAACGAATTGATCCGATCGATGCAGGTTAAACAGATCCCTTTGGATTATTTCTGTCGTTGTTCCAAGAAAGCATTTGCGACCAAATTGCAGACCCTTGGACACGAAGCATTGCAGTCGGTTCGTGAAGAAGCTGAACACAACAAGGAGCAAGGTGTCGATCTCAATTGCCACTTTTGCAATGCAAAATACCACTTTAGCGTAGCGGAATTGACCCAATTGGTTCAATAAATACAACAATGGCTGTCTCTTTGACCACGAGAAGCGTTCGCGGTGCACATTATCGACAGACTTGTACCTGGACTGCGATTGTTTCAGCTCTGTCTGGCTAGAGACCACAAAAGACAATAATTTTGACTAACACTGTGGCCACCAGGTGCATCAACTGGCAGAGTTGGCGTCGTTAACAACGGCAAAGGTCTGGCTGTGCCTTCGTACCAGTGGCGGTGGAACAACTCTTGGTGGACTGCGCTCTTCCAGATCTGTCATGGAACCTTCGGCATGATGCCGGACCCCATCCAAGTGAATTGGATCGCCATTCTTCCTGTGCCTAGTTCGTGGACGGTCTTGAACTTGCTGGTGCTGCACTGTTGAAGCTGCTGGCTCGGAGTTCGGATCCACGCCCACACGCGATGACCTTCGACTTGTCAGAAACGGTGTCCAAACGTAGTCCACAAACGCTGCCTTGAAGTCGGAACCCGAAGACCTTCGAGGTACCGTCAATTGGCCAGACGCGGCATCCACGCTGTCCAGCGGTGTACTTGAATGCCTTCGAATATACGATGGTCGATTCATCTCTTTTTTGCTCCGATCCGTGTCCACCGACGGTGCCTCGATGGACACCTCGACACTGTCGAACGGTGTGTTGGAGTTTCTTCGTACGTGAATGGATCGTGGGGCCTCTTTCTTGGTCAGACCATTGGTACTTGGCAGCACAGCCATGCACGAGGTGTCACCGTGCGAGGCAGAAATGTGTTTGGGAGAAGAAGCATCACTGACGCCACTTCCACCTGGAACAACAGCAGTCTGTGCACCTATTTGCTGAATGGACGGCATTGAGCTTCGTCTTGGCTTGACTGCGGTAGATGTTTGTCCCTTGGTTGTATAACCCGGCGCAGAAGCATGAGGGTTGACACTGACCAGGTCAGGTTCGTGGGAGCTCTGGATCTTGCTGACTCTTCGTCGGCTCTGCTTCAATTCTTTGTCTAAGACCACTAAAACCATGCTCGCAACATGGCAGTACACGCTTTTCCAGGCTTTGGCGACTTGGCGGGTGTAAAGTTCGGGCGCGGCTTCTTGCAAACTCGTCAGAAAGGCGATGCCAAACGAGTTGAAGTGGGTGCCCTTGACCCCGTAACTGACATGCCGCTGTGCAATGCGCGCAGCTCGTTCGAGCGAATCCCGGGTCTGCAGCAAGGACTTGATACCGCCAATGATATTCATGAGCATTCTTCCTTTGAACTGAACCGTCGAATGGAACATGGGCCTCAGGTCTGGTGCGAGTTCAAACAGAATCTCTTGGAACCGGTCACAAATGGTGCCGACACGGCTTTCACGGGCAGGAATCGCCGCCAGGGTACCGCCGATGCCATGATTGACTTCTTCGACCAGGTTCTCCCAGTGGTGTAGAATGATATTGAGCTCTTGGCGAGTCGACGGCTTGGAGCAGACAAAGTCTTTGAGGTACGTTTTCATCAGCTTTTTTTCTTCTCGCGAGTAGTCTGATGTGGTCGAAGATGTTTTGGAGGAATCCTCGGCGCGGTGGCGATCGGGATCACCTCTTGTCAACGATGAGTTGCCCATTTTCGTATCAACTGCACCCTTGTGCCCGCCAAAAAGGTGACTATCGATCGAGTACGTGAAGCTACTCACCAACGCAACCAAAGCAGGTCGCTCGTTTGGAGGCTGGCGGTTCCAAGAGTATTTTTGCCTCGGCCCCAAGAATAACTGAAGAAGCAGAAGATGCGTCGCAGCATCTTCAATGGCACGTTCAACGTGCAACCGAATGACCAGCGTGGCGCCGAGATGATCGCATGACAGCGAAAACAGCAAATGCACCGCAAAATACCATCGTCTTTGGAACCGAGACACGTCCATGAGCTGCTCGCGCGTTGTTTGGGGTAGGAATTGTTTCGGTGTGCACATTTCTTCGGGCGGCCGTGGCTTTGAACGCACGAGGAGGTTGGAACGCACGTCCACGATGAACATCGAACACCGAACATGCGTTCGATGCAACTCCGCCATTTCTGCAGTTCGGATGGGAACGAATTCAAGGCATTTGATGGCTTCGACACCCTTGTAAAAGTGTGCACTCAACCATTGAGTCGTCAGCGCTCAAACAAAGGATCTCGTCTTTGGGCATTTCCAAATGAGTCGTCATCAGGTTGTCTTGACGGAACTCAGCCGCTAGCACCATGATCATCCAGAAATTACCGACATTATATGCTTGTCTTCGCCTCTTCGTGATCGCATCCATCCCATGCTCTGGATCATCGTGTTGTGTTGGCAGGAGGATGATCTTGGCCATTCGAAGGGTGCAAGAGCCCAGCGAAGGTGTGGGGTGGCATTCTGTAGTCCGCGTTCCTTTGAACGAGAGCGCTCTGGTGTGTCGCTGACGCAGCCGAACACATTGACGTTGGTTGGGTGCTTTGGTGAGTTTCGGCTACTGGGGTCCCCAGCAGCACAACGACAGACAGTGAGAGGCCCACCAGAGATGGCCCGGTCGTTACTCAAACGGTGCAGTGGTGTCCACCACATCACTGGCGGTGTCCTCCCCAAGCAAAAGATGACTACCATCTAAGATGTGATCGCAACTCGTTGCGTCAGTGTGTGTGTGTGTGTGTCCCCGTTGTTGGTGCCATACCCAGAACAGTTGATGAAATCCTTTCAGGTCCATGAGGTGTTAACTGGTTCGCTCTCGTGCCAATGCCACCAGTTTACTTCGCGGGCTCAGCCCGTCAGAGAAGCAAGAATTGCAGCAGTGGTGGTTTCAGTGCCCCTGCACCGGTGGGCTCCCAAGTCCCACACCAGAAGAAGGAGATCCTCATGAGGATCCTTGACCAAGCTTCTTTTCACGTCTTTCTCTCGCGAAAAGCCCTCCCAGAGTTGAAACCTGGTGACGCTTGGCGACTAGCATGATACTTCTGATGCCTAGACTCATGTCAACAATATTAAACACTGGTGAACACGAGGGGAGCCTCCGAGAGCCGACACACAACGCGTGAATGAACAAGGGGCATCGACGTCCAAATGTGCACTGGAAAGCAACACGAGCCAGCAAGCACAACACTAACGAAACGCATTATCTCGACAAGGTCTCTTCTTGGCTAGTCGTGAGCACTTTTGACGTGGCATCTTGCTTCCCAATATACGTATTTGGAAAACGGTGTCAAACGTTGGAAGGGGAGTTATTCGGACCGTTGATGGTGACTGTAGTGCACCAGCATGAGGTTCAAATTGATCGTCACAAAGAAGAAAATCTTGTTCTGGATGTTGACAGAATAGGTCTCGGTGGCAAGGCCAGGATCGTGAACAAGTTGACTCCGAAGCTTCTCGAGACCACATTGCCAGAGATAACAAATCGACGCACCACCGCCAACGTGACTTGCTGGATCTTCACGACACGAATCCCATAAAAAAACTCTCGAATCGGACTGTTTGAAGGAGGCACACTTGTACAACGCATAAAAGAATGGTGTGAATGCCTCGATGTACTCGGTCAACGCCACGATCTCGAGCATGTGCATCCGCGACAAGGTTCCACGAAGCAATTGGATCTGACGCATTTGATTCACCCTTGTCTCAAATGTCCGTGAGGAACAAGGCAAGAGGTTGTGATGTGCACGGATTTCAATTGTGCAATCATGAGAGTGTTTTGCTCCGCAAAGCCCAGCGAGGACTCAACACTTGCCAGCCGCTTGTGGTATTGCTGGTGAAACCCACCACATCGTCGCTCGATCTGCCCAAGAGCGAGCACCAGCACATTTAACAGGATAAACACCAGCGACATCGCTCAGTGCGTTGAGCCGCCAAGACAGATCGACACGTGCAGCGAGTTGAAAAACTAGATGATGACCTCTGGCGCCAAATCTTCGATTTGCTTCAGTCGTTGTCTCGCGAGATAGATCACAAAGTTCTTCACTATGCGGAGCAACCCGACAAGCACCATTTGCCAATCGCGTTGCCAATGGTGAAGCTGGTAGTATCCAAGCGAGTACAACGCATAATGGGCACAAACGCTCGATAGTGAGTGATTCGTTGTTGTTTTGAGCCACCAACGAGTGGATATGGGGATGATTCTTGGTAGCGGAATCCCTGGGGGCATTGTCTCCTATAGCTTCGTGTTTCGTTGGCTTGGTATTGCACGAGTTGCGACGGGTACTGCGTTGCTGGATGCACACAGAAACGAGAAAGAAGCAGCTGATCGTGCCTGCAACTATCACGATGGGGACCAAGTATGCCGAAAAGAAGCTGAATGGCGCTGGGAATGTTCCCATCACAGGGATCATGACCAACACCGTGATTATGAAGAAACTACCTGCGAATAAGGCGACAAAGCACATGGCACGCAATGGTATGCGTTTGGTTCTCACTGCTCCCGAACGAAAAATGGCCGGCTACCACGCAGACCGTCACGTGGAATGGCCATTTCCAAAACAGAGTTGCTTGCGACCAGAAACAAAGTGAATCAACAGCAATGCGTCCAAAATCCGTGGGGCCGTCCGTGGCTTGACGGTGGTAGTGATGTCATGCTCGTAGCTTTTCGATCGAGTACTTGCCATCCAGTTCTTGAGTGAGGAAGCGCTCCAGCTGACGTCTGCATCGCGTGCATCTTGGCATCCGTGCCGTCGACAACGACTGCGCATCAGTCAATGAGAGTGAAATGTTGGTTCGTAAGACAGAGCTCCTTTGCTGATGTAGTCTCCTCAATCTCCTTCACCAGGACTGAGGAGAAGAGAGCAAGCGAGCGACAGCGTTGAGGAGCCGCAAGAGCTGCTTCAGTGTCTTGTACTAAACCAGGAGCAGCACCACCAGCACCAACACCAACACGAAAAAATGGCAATCCATCTATAAAATGGATCAACATCGTTTTGTTTACTAAATGCTTCAGTTTGACTGTAGCTGCAAATGGTTTCTTGGAGGAGCTGCTTCTCGCATGTGTAGTAGGTTCACAGGGATTCCGGCCCCCTCGCTCCACGAACCGTTTCAACCTGCAAATAGCGCTTTTTCATGCAAACATACGCTTTCCTCTCCAAAAATCAAAAGCCCCGCAACAGCACCAAAGGATCTTTGTGATGGTTGTATGACGAATCGGAATGTTGCGTTGCCAAGAGAACCACGAAGGCAAGCGCTTTATCGTTCGTCCCCAGGAAGCGGATTGGTGTGGTGACGCGTCTGGTCCCACATATGGGAGGGGGGGGGGGGGGGGGGGGTTGTCAACTGACGTGGTCCACACCAATCACGGCCCAACAGACCACCACGACCATGGCAATCGAATGCACCACTTGTGGTGCCGTCGGCGAGAGCTTTTTCAGCACCAATGACTTTGGTGATCTGGTCTGCGATTTGTGCGGCACCCAGTCTTTTCTTCAGGCAAGAAACGAGACCCAGGACATGGACGATTTACCCATCAATACGCTACAACTCGGCGGCCTAAAGCGGGTGTCCAAGCGCAAACGCACCCAAGCAAGCGAAGCTGCTAAACGGCACTTTCGAGAGCAAACAACACTGAAGAACAACGCAGCGTTGAGCCACAAATTCTCGGCAAAAGACGTGCAAACCCAGGATGTGGTCCAGGTCTGCGAGCAAGTACTGGTGTTTTTCGTCCAGAGTCTCCAGCAAGCGAGCCTTTCGCGTCGCATGGATGGCACCGAAGCAGCGACGGCCGCGACGATAGGCTTTCCAACCAATTTCAAGCACCGAGTCGTCGAGACGTGGCGCGAATTTGTCAGCTGCTGGGAACAAAAGGCCACCAAGCCGTTGTTGGATTGCTTTGTGTGCCACCCGTTTGCACCAGAGTTGAGAAAGAGGCAGCGTGGCGCGGAAATGGTTGATGAAAAACTACCGAGTATCGTAGATATGTGGTACTCCCAGAACTCGCAGGATCTGCAGCATGCGGACAAAGACGCAGATGCGGAAGAAGAAGAACGAGAAGACGATACGGGCGATGAGATTGTGGGTGCCACGCAAGAAGAAGAAGAAGTTGTACAGGGTCAAGACGATGATCGGCGAGGTTCAGACAGGCGAGCAAAGCAGTCGAGGCACCAAGTCAAGGCGGAAGGAAGCCGATCCATCCAATCCCAACGAGCTACATCACCACAGCACACAATGTCAAACCACAGTGAACTGTTCAAAGGCAAATCGTTCAAGGCACATTGGCTGAGACGCCCAGACTTTGACGCGTTTATTCTTGCAGACCTCTTGGCGATCATTCTGATCGCGACCAGAAAACTGAATTTGGGTATTCTTCCCTGTGATTTGGTGTTTTGGATCGAGAATGGAAGTCTTCCGTACAACCACACCACCCTCTTGTATGAACTGGACATTTCGGACGAATTGTTGGCGAAAATGGAACCTGTTCGTCTGTTTTTCAATCCCAATCTGGCCATCAATAGAGTGACGAGCCCGGCAAGAATCTCCTGGCGGACACAATATCTGGAGTTTCACATGGGCATCGAGTTGCCACCATTGAATGCTTCGCTTGCCGCGCTGCGAATTGTGAAGAATCTGGGCTTGCCAATGGAAGTGTTTGGCAACTTCCAGTTGCTCACAGGTTGCTGGAACCATGCAGACTTTGATGGAGATCGCTCAGAGAGTCTCCCGGTTGCGTTGTTCGAAGACGCTCAAGCTCAAGCTGCAAATGGCCAAGAAGAAAGCAAAATGCTCGACTCTGCTGTTGGGATCGTTGCGCATTTGTTGGTGGCAATCAAAATGACGCCGTTTTGGTACGAATGGGCCTATGAGTTTGTTTACTCTCACAGTCATAAGCAGCACCGTCGCCTGCCATCGAAACCTCAAGACTTGCCCGGAATGATGCACAGTCAACTGGATGCTTTTGTTGTGTTTTGTCAGCAATCGCTTGGAAGTCGAGAAGTTGCAGAACCCTGGAAGCAACATGTGAGCGTTCTCAACGATATTGCCAACAACTCGTCCAAGCGTCGTAATGGTACATCCATGATTATGGCTGCGTCCGAGTTTGTGGCGCCAGCTGCCTTTCCGGTGCGATACGATGAGGATGGCGACTGCCTGGACACGGACGATACGATCCACGCGGAGCTCGAGTCTCGCAAGCACCAGCTTTCTATATCATCCCAAGCAAAGAACGCCAAAAACCTCAAGGATCATTCTCGAGGTAGTTTCTTTCCTTGCTATCAACTGCATCCTCTCGAGAACGGGTTCCACGGTGTCTACGAGCAAGTGTTTGAATTGCTCTGTGAGTATATCGATGCATCGATGGCCAACGTGATGCCTTTGGTTTACCAAATTGATTGGCGGCTGCACAGTTTGTTGGCGATCCACAAGCTCTCCCAGCCCGTGGACTGGCTGTTGTATCGTCAGGATCGGGTCGCGCCAAAGTATCTTCGACCATATCAAGACCCTACCAAGTCAGTGGACCTGCACATTCATCCACCGCCCAAGCCCAAGCCGCACGCAAAACTGCAGTCTACGTATGGGACGAGAGGCACACGTCAAAAATGAATACCCGTGAAAATGGATCTTGGACCCGCTAAGCGTGGTACATCCCATAGAAAATGGAAGCAGGTGTTCCCTTAAGTACGAATCGTGGAATCCTTATTCTAACAATTGAAGAAACCAGCGATGCGCAGTGTGTTGCCAAAGGAATTGCAGCTGGTGTTGCAGGAGAAATACAACCGCCAAGTAGCTTCGGTCAAACGCGAATCTGGTGGTTGCATCAATGACTGTTACCGTGTGATGCTCGAGCCCAGCGACAGCCACCCTACGCCGCTGACGCTGTTCATCAAGACGAATTCCCAGCCGAATAGTGAACAAATGTTTGTGGCTGAACGCAAAGGTCTGGAAGCCATGCAGCAAACCAAAAGTGTGCGCGTGCCAAAAGTATTTGACGTAGGTAGCTGCAGTCGAAGTGGTTCCAATGATTCGCTGGCGTTTTTGATCATGGAGTACATCCCGATGACCAACTCGTGCGCCAATTATGAGAATCTGGCGACCCAATTGGCCAAAATGCATTTGTACAAGCGTCGCCCCACCGATGACGACGACGACGAAGATGGCACGGAGAAAGAGAAAGAAAACCGACGCTTTGGCTTTGCGTGCGACAATTTCATCGGGTCCACTCCGCAACCCAACGCCTGGCAAGCCAACTGGATCGAGTTCTACCAGCAACGACTTCGCTTTCAACTCGAGCTGCTGCGAGAGAAAGAGTACGCGAAACACGACTGGATCAAGAAATACGAGAAACTGATTGAACGCATGGACGAGTTTTTCGACCCCCAGGAAGAGATTGAGCCAAGTCTTTTGCACGGCGACTTGTGGAGTGGCAATTGGTCGTTCACTACAGAAGGCGAACCAGTGTTGTTTGATCCGGCGGCTTACTATGGCCATTACGAAGCCGAGTTGGCCATGATGACCATGTTTGGTGCCATGCCGCCGCAGTTTTACACCAAATACTTTTCGCTGATCAAGAAATCCCCGCGTTTTGAACAACGTGAAGCGCTGTACCAGCTCTACCATGCGCTGAACCACTTCAATCTCTTTGGATCTGGGTATCGCAGCATGTGTGACAGTCTGTTGGCGCGTTTGATGCGATCGTTGGAGTGAAGAGCAATTGCATTATCTTGTGACGTCCTTAGCGTGTTGTTCGTCTCTTTCTTGTCTTTGGTAACAACAATTCGACCCGAAAAAAAAACATGGCTTTGAAAAACGTTCTTATACTTCAAAGGAGTCGCTTTGCTGCTTCCTTATTAATTCGTCTCTTACGCCCACGTGCTTGGCCATGACCTGTGAGAAGACCACGTTCACCAACCCATCCGCCATTCGAGCCATTTAACTCATTCCTCCATTGACAAATCCAGCCCAAGCAAGTTTTTGCCCTTGGAATGCAGCATCAAGTGTGGTGGCATTTCTTCGATGATGTTAGGCGGCACGCGATTCTGCATCCACTTGCGGAATCTCCAATACGTCTTGCGTTGCGGCAGCTTCAATGAATACTCCAGCGCATATATCCAATCAAAACGATTCAGTTTGGGGTTCTTATGCATCATTCGCATGGAGAGAAGACAAGCCGTCGCATAGTCCTGCTGCTCTGCATAATGGGCAATCAACATGCGAAAACATTCTGCGCTTCGTTGCATGCGCTTGAGGTTTTTTTCGAGAAACGTCGCCGCCCTTTCGTGGTTTCCGAGTTCAAAATGCGCACAAAACACGTTGCGGATCGTCATTTCGTCCCACGGGATGCGGTTTTCTCGCATTTCGTTGGCCAATTGGATCACGCGGTTGTAGTCTTTTAACTCCAACAACACTTCCAGAACGGCATTGTGACCAAACGCACCAATCTCTTTGCCATTGGCCTTTTCTTCATGCAAGAGCGCGATCGCTCTGATCTTGTCTGACTCGTCGTCACTCTTTGCAAACGCCATGATCACTGCACCAAGATACGAATACCCAAGCCATTGCTGTTGTTCAGGTGTCATTCTATTGTACAAGTCGCGGATATCTTGCCAGCGGCGATCCTTGGCACAGGCTGAAATGACCGAATTGGCCATCACTGGTGTGATCTCCTTGCCATCCTTTTCCAGACCATTGAGCATTTCCAGCGCAAGGTCGCCGCGACCGCTTTTGCCTGCACAAATGGCAACACTGTGATAAGTGCTGGCGGTCATCGCCACATTGCGCTCCCGAATGGCCTTCACCACGCCAAGAGTCGAGTGGATATCCCCCACCCGCGCACAAGAGTTGAGCACATTGTTGTAGATCACAATCGTGGTGTCAACCCCTGCCAGCAGCATGTCATCAAAGATCTCGAGCACCAGATCGTGCTTATTGCTTTTCATCGCACTGGACAACGCATGCGAGTACGTGACCTGCATAGGCACGTAACCATCCTTGCGCATGACTTCAAACAGACGCAATGCTTTCACATATGCTTTAGTCTTATAACACGCGCCAATCAATGCTGAATAGGACGAAATGCGTGGCCGAATACCTTGCATTCTTGCAAAACGCAGCACATCGATACCCGATTGAACATCCTCATGCAAGGCCAGTGCCTCAATCATCATTGAGGCCAACGTGCCATTGATACCTTCGCCTTCGTTCTTCTTGATCTCTTCGAAAATGTTTCGGGCCACTTTGGCGTGGCGGTCGTCATGGCGAGACATTTCCAGTCGTCTCTGGTAGATCTGCTCTTTCGTCTGGTCGCTGGTCATGTAGTGGTGGGCGAACGAGTAGTCATTGCTGGATCGAAAGCGCATCCCACCCAGCATAGCGCGTCTCTGGGTAGGGGCGGCCAATGCTGCATTTGCGTAGGCAGTGGCACCAGGCAGAAGCGGGGATGCCCCGGCGGAAGGTCCAATCTTCTTGTGTTGTTGGTGTGACGCACGTGTCGACAGCATCACGCATTGACTGTTGGCCATCAAGGGTGCGCGCTCCTGCGATTGCACCAGCCACGCGGCCGACCGTTTGACCAAGTTCTTGCTCCACATGGCAACCTTTCTCTCTCTGCTTCTCCAAACGTCCCAATCCTGCTCCACCCCCCCCCCCAAAGCAACAGGAAAAGAGCTGTGGACCGACCTTTCTGCTTTGCTTTGTGGCGCAATGTGACTTGCTCTCAACCCGGTGATTGCAGGATTGCTGGTCAGGGCATCCTTCTTTGCACAGCTCCACGGTTTTGAGGTGGCGAAACATAAAACTTGGACCGAAGAACCCTACCCCGCACGTCGAAACCAGGCCAATTTGGGAAAAGGTGATGTGGACGACACTATTTTGGGTGCGCGTGGCTTTGGTTGATCAAGAGCAATATTGTAGCTGTATTTGGGCATGGACAATCATGGAGCGTTCGCACTGGTGCTTTCGCTGGTGTTGCTGGTCCTGAGTGGGATCGTGGGGTATGGCGTGTATGCGTGGAAAAAGTATAATGAAACGGTTCAAAGCGTGCTCCAAGCGCGTCGTCAGCAGCGAACGGACGCCCAGGCAACACCAGAAGACCAACATACACAGCACCAGCACCAACTCGTGGGACCAACCCACCACGAGGATTATTGGTCTGTTGGCAAGGCACAAAGACCAATTCAGATTTGGTCGAAACGACCAGAACCAGAAACGAGTTGAAGTGATGGCATGGTTGTTGCAAGGATGAGCTCTCTGTCGATATGAGCTTTATGATCTGTGTCCCTGTTCAGCTCCAGTTATCCCAAAGTCTGGTATATATTGGTCAAAAATGGAGATGATTTTAACCCAATCAACACAACGACTTCGGTACCGTTACATTTCCGATGCTGCGAAAATGGTTGCCTCCAGTCTGTAACAGACCTTGTTCACAATAATCCTCCGGATACAAGTCTGCCAGGATCCGGGGGATCCAAAAAAGATCCCTCAACAACCGGATCAGGGAACGCCGCACTAAAGTACGAATTCCCACAAGAGGCTGCTCCTGGGGCAACTCGGCCCTCTCTGCGCAACCAAAAGGAGTCCCCAAGGCGCAAGCGGTGGGAGTGGCGTTTTGTGTGGCGGCGGCATTTGCATCGACCGAGATTGTGTGGATTGTTCGCGTCACGTCGACTTGAGAAGAAGTCACGATGGATAAGTTGTCGTTTGATAAGCTCAAGAACGTCGTGGACGAAGCGTAAGTGCCATGCACAAAGCAACAAGAGTGACAGACGGCTGGGGGACCAGTGGAGGGACACTTCTGACGCTGTCTGGGAATGGATGCCACAGTAAAAGCGCCGTCAAGGCCAAAATGGGCGGAGACATTGACAAGAAAATGGAAGAAGCGCTCTCCAACAAGAATTGGGGCGCCTCCAGCACTCTCTTGAACGACATTTCGCAGCTCACCTATGATTAGTACGACTGGATGGACACGTGCGGTCGGAGCGTGGCAATTGTGTTGACCGGGTTCATTCTTGTTTGGTGTCGCCAGTGAATCGTACAATGTGATCATGAAGAAGATCTGGGAAGCCGCGGATTCGTCTCCTCGTCAGTGGCGAACGGTGTTCAAGGTGGGTAGAGGCTCGGGTCACTTGGACGAGAGAGTCTCGCTGATTCGTTGCGTTTTGCTATGGACAGGCACTGACACTGCTGGAGCATTTGATCAAAAATGGCACGGAGCGAGTCGTGGAGAACGCACGGGATCATATGTTCAAGCTGCGCTCGCTGTCGGATTTCTCGTACCACGACGGAACTAGCGACAAGGGTGCTGGCGGTATGCCTTGTACTTGCTCAACGGTTGTGTGGCTCTCTCTTTCCGCATGATGAATGACACAAATGGTTGGACCTTGCAGTGCGTGAAAAGTGCAAACAGATTTTGGATTTGCTCAACGACAATGACCGGATCCGCGATGAACGAGAAAAAGCTCGACGTCTTCGAGACAAGTACATTGGTATTGGCAGCCAGGGCGGCATGGGAAGCTTTAGTGGTGGAAGCAGTAGCTATAGCGGCGGTGGCGGCGGCTATAGCGGAGGAGGAGGTGGTTACAGCGGCGGTGGCGGAGGCTACAGCGGAGGTGGTGGCTACAGTGGTGGTGGTGGTTATAGCGGAGGTGGCAGCTATAGCGGCGGCGGCGGCGGCGGCGGCTACAGCGGTGGTGGGAGTGGTAGCTATAGCGGCAGTGGTGGTTACAGTGGTGGCGGCGGTGGAGGCTACAGCGGCAACAGTGGAGGCTATAGTGGAGGTGGATATGACAGTCGTCGTGATCGCGATGAGCGCGATGACTATCGCAGGTGCGTGCTGGAGTGCGTGGCGGAGTTAACCTCTTGAAACCTGGGCAACGGACAAGAGACTAACTGGTGATTTTTCCTGTTGACCTGTTTATGGCGTCACAGCAAACCACGAAACAAAACGCGAGGTACCAAATTGCCGTCATTGCTGCGTATCAACTACGCCAGGGTGTTGAAGCAGTGTGCTCCTGCTTTTCTATTGGACAGATGAGGAAGTAGAATCGGAATCGGAAGAAGACAAGAGTTCGAGTCGACGAACTGGCTCGCGTACGAACTCAAGAAAGAAAGACAAAGCGAAGAAGTCGGAGGTGTGTTGCTGTCTTTACTAGCTGCCAACATCGGATTGCATCATTCTCACAAGGTCCTTGTTGGTTGGGCAGGATGACGAACCAGCTCCAGCCACCAAAGGTCCATCTGCTGCTCCATCTCTCTTAGACGATGATTTCTTCAATTCGCCAACCAGTGCCCCAGCACAAGGTATGCACTTTTCAGTGCACGTTTTTTATGTTGACAGAGCAGCGGTTTCATTGATCCGTGTTCACGTCCATTGTTGCAGTGTCTTCTGCGACGGCTGCGTTCGATCCGTTTGGAGCCAATCCTTCCCCTGCGGCTGCACCTACATCCCAAGGATTCGCCAACTTTGCAGCTCCCACAACTCAACAGCCAACTTCACAAGGATTCAATGCGTTTGGAGCAGCGACTGCTCAATCCGCGGGATTTGATCCGTTCAGTGGTGGATCCTCTTCGCAACCTCAATCGGCAAACCAATTCGGTGCATTTGGACAAACGATGCAATCTCAACAGCAACCTCAACAACAACAATTCAATGCATTCCAGCAGCAACCCGTAGCACCTGCCCCAGCACCAATGTTCGGACAGGCTCAGAACACACAGATGGGTGGTGGCCAGTTTGGAGGTATGCAAGGTATGCAAGGCATGCAAGGTATGCAAATGCAACAGCAGCAGCAGCAACAACAACAGCCAACGGACCCCAATAGACGAACGTCGGCACCTCCAACGCGGCCAACCTCGCAATCAACAGCCAAAGAACCAGAGAAAACTGCCTCTGGTTCTTGGGCTGCTGGAAGTGGTCTGTTTGATTTGAGCAAACTGCAGAGCTCATCATCAACCAGCAATTCGTCCTCTTCATCATCGCGACCTCAAGTTGGAAGCCAAAACAGCTTCCACGGATTGGATGCTCTTGCTGGCATCAAACCATCGGATAACTCGAGTTATGGTGGTTCCGGTGGTGGCATGGGAATGGGAGGAATGGGCGGGTCGATGGGTGGCTCTATGGGCGGCATGGGAGGCTCCATGGGTGGAATGGGAGGTTCCATGGGCGGCATGGGTGGTATGCAAGGCTCCATGGGTGGAATGAACTCAATGGGCGGTATGGGCGGCATGCAAGGTTCTGGAATGGGTGGAATGGGCGGAATTAGTGGCATGAGCGGCATGAGTTCCATGGGTTCGATGGGCGGCGGTATGGCTGGTATGGGCGGCATGGCTGGTATGGGTGGCATGGGGATGGGAGGAATGCAAGGAGGAATGGGCATGGGAGGAATGAACACTGGTGGTTATTCACAACAACAACAACAGCAGCAGCAGCAGCAGCAGCAATTCGGTGGAGGTTTCAATCGACCTTTCTAGGCGGCTACTCGGTGGTTATTTTTCGTTGCCAACGAAGAAATGCGATTGTTTTGGTCGATGCCAGCTGCTCTTTTGAAGAAAGAAAGCTCTTGCCAGGGAAGAAAAGAGAATCGAAGTCGTCGATTCTCCCACTTTTGCGTTGGAGAAACCAGCAGCAAAGAACAAACGATACGAACGATCAAGGAAGTAAAGGAGGAACTCAGAATCGTATTCTCGCTGTACATTTCTTTTGATTTGCTGGGCATCAGGACGTGCGTGTGCGTTGTGTTTCATGTCTTTGGTCCATGACAAGTGACTCTGGCAGCCACCTTGCAACCATCGTCAAAAGGTTCATTTCCATTCGGCGATGCTTGTGCTTGTGATCGTCAGCATGTCATTGGGGTCCTAACCTGTAACTCTCATCTGCGATCTTCAGTGTTGATACACGGCGTGTGAGCTTTTCGCCAGTGCCAATCGATGCCAAAGTACGTCGCGAGAGCAGGTGGACTTGCGTTTCTACTTGCGCTCTGTGCCGGTTAGAAAGGATCGGAGGCAAGGAAGTTTTTTCAGACAAAGGTCAGGGTCTATTTTGTCCTGGCTGCTGGTCACCACTGCTCGACACATACACACACAAATTTGCTTCTGCTCTTTGGCTCTTCCTCTCGCTCGGGCTTGCAGACATAGTCAGTCATTCTGTATACATATCATCATCATCATCATCTTGCTCTTGCTTCCTCTTCTTCTTCTTCTTCTGGACGTCTAAACTGGCTGTCTCCACTGGCCAGGTCTATGCTGTGTAGGTACACATGGCCATTTGATGCTGACTGTGATGGCTTCGAGCATCCAACGGCCCTGTCGTGGTGGCCATCGGTAAATCTTTGGCCAGACATTTGGAAAAGTTGAATTCACTTGACGTGGAAGTCGATCCGCAAGAAGAAACGGCAGGCTTTTCCAAAAGCACCGGCAGGGACGGTGATGTTGTCGTCGTCGTTAATGCACTCCCACTGCAGGTTGTCATCGCCATTCTGGTCGTGTCCATCTCCATCGTCTCCATGGGTGTGTCTGTCGTCGAGGTCACTTGAGGTCTTCGTTTCCAGATGAGACTCGCACTGGACCCGACGCCATAGTCACATGAAAACGATCGAGAAGTGCGAGGACGTGGCGCCGAACTGGAAGTGTTCATGGTCGACAGATCCATTTGAGTGGATTTACGCTTGCGAAGTCCCTCGGGCGATTTTGCCATAATGTGGGTTGACGCTGGCGTGGATGTCTGTTCTTCTGGGTCGTCGGCACCACCACTACCACTAGTAGCTCCAAATGCGACTCCCTTGGTCATTTTTCCAGAGGTTGGTCTCGTCGATCGATGAATTCGAGGCGAAAACGTCTGCTTTTTCAACACGAGTTGTTTACGCAGCAATTCCCGCGGCTGTGGCGAAGATGGCGGCGTCAAGGACCGGTCCATCAGCGACAGCGCCTTAAACGATTGATCCAGCGTCCATCGTGGCGAGGCACACGAATTGGAACTGCTGGAACAATTGGATTTGGTCGAACTAGACGGCGAAGTACTATTTGACGACGATGCGTGGCAACAATAACAAAACAAATTGCCCTCGCTGTTGCTTCGCGGCATGCCTAAACCCCCGTGCTTTCTCGTCACTTGGGCTGTGGAAGTGTTGATACTCACTTGTTGCGCTCGTCGATAGCGCAAAGAAGCGTCCAACCCAGTCGTTGACGCTAAAGCTACAAACGTTGTTGCACTGGAAGGTGCGTTGGACGGCGCTGGAAATGGTGGAGGCTTGGTGGCTGGTTCGCTCGTCGACATGCTCAAAATCATGGTCGTCGTCACTGGAACCGCCTGTTCGTCGTTGGGTAGACGCCGCTGGGGGTCTTCCATTGTCAGCAAGCGCTTCTTTAACTAAGCTGATCGATCGCTGGCTTTTGCTGTGGTCAGTTGGGCTTGGTGGGGTGCGCTCTTGTCTTGCGTTTGGGCTCTGTCTGCCCTTGTGTGCTTTCGCTCTCCAGTGTCGAGTTTCTCAGGGTCTCGAGCGTCTAGCTTCTGGCGTTGACGCTCGCAGGGAGGTGAGTGAGAAGTCAGTTCCGTTGGGATTCTGTTACAGCTTTTGCAAAGGGTTCATCCAAAGGCCAAAGGATGGAAGGAGGAGCAGCTCAGAAGGAGGAAGAGCTCACCGTTTGGATCGTGGGTGGGGGTTGCGAAGAGTCGAGCAATGATCCCTTCCCCTTGCTTCGGTTGCAGAAATGACCCGGTTCAGCCAAACGATCAGACGAGCGTTCCCAAGAGCTCACTGTACCGGCAGTTCAACTCCACCGGGACACATACTAGTAACTGCCACCGAGTGAGCTAGGCTCTGGATCTTCCACGTTTTCTTCTTCTCCTCTCTTCTCTTTGCTTCTTCTTGAAACCGCCACTGAACCGGCAGAAAAAGGTGCCGCAAACCGCCAGCAACCAGCAGCTGCAGGAGCCAGGCAGCCGCCAACAATCCTCCCTGCCGCCAATAGCCCAGCCAACCATTGTCGTCGAAAGAGGGGGAAAAAAGCACAGGGACAAACTGAGACTGAAACGAAACGATCCAGCCATTGGGCGGGAGTCGCCACAGCTGCGGCCCGCCCGCCCGGTCGGGTGATCGTTCGTTCGCAAAGAGTCGAGATTGACTGCCTCCTAGCTGGATGGTTGCCATCCTGACTGAGTGCGTGGTTTGGCTGCCAAACCACACAGTCAGTCATGGTCGGCTTTCAAACGCGGCTTGGGTCAAGCCAGGAAAGCGAGTTTTGCTGACCAGAATTACCAAAACCAACCTGGATTACTCATGTCACAGTTGCTGTGCTCTCCTGGGATTGTTGTTCTCGATGAGAGACCCAACGCACATTTAATGGGGTTACTTGGCTTGCGTGAACGTTTACATCGGTTGCCCTGGCTGGAAGTTACCTGGCTTGCGACAGATACACCACCCATCAACCCACCCACGCAAGCACGTTGCACCACTTCCCCCCACACGCGAATCGTTTCCCAGAGCGCTTCTCGCAAATGTGCAATGCCCTGTGACACTGGGACGTGTCGATTTGTACGGGTACACTATTCCCCACATCTGCTGCGAGCAATCCCATGTCCTCGTGTATGTATTCACCTCAAAAGACTCTTTTGAGGTAAATATCTACAAGCCTCTTTTGAAATGAGATGACTCCGACCTTTTGTTCCTCTGGTTTGTGCCATTGTGTTCGCTTTGCCGAGTGTTGAGGCCAGTAGAGGTCACTGTAGTCGTAATGGTGGAGGACATGGGGTGGCATGTCAATGCCATCCAGGCCCAACGCAGATCAAAGCACATTGAGGAAGCAATGCACATGCACATTAGCAATGAATCCCATGACCTTTTGTGCACACGACGACAACGACGACAACCGCACCATGATTAACAAAGAATCTCTTTCTTGACAGCGAGGACGGCTGTCTGTTACGCAGTGGTGGTGGTCAGGGCAGTGACTTGTGGGTGGTGGCAAAGATGAGACTCTTGGTTGGCTGATGAGTGAGCAGGAAGAGTTATGGCGGCGTCATCAAGAGACCCAAGACACAAAGAAAGCTGATGATTATGCGATTGAGTTTCCAGAGCAAAGCGTTCTTGTCTTTGTTCCTGTTGGGTAGAGCGACACACGAGCAAAGCTTGTCGATGCAGTTGCAAGAATGCCTCAATCCATCGAAAAGCGTCTCCCCTGTGTTCCTCTGGTCGCTGGCATGGGATTGATCGGGCGTTGGAGGTTTGGCTAGCATCTTCCTCACGTCTTCACGGACGCATCGAGAGGAGTGCGTCAATGGGAAGCGAGAAATCTTTCCCCTCTGCAGCCAGCAAAGTGCCGCTCGCAGCCTCACGTTTGCTGGTGAGCTCTAGTTGCTGACGGTCTCTGCTGGCTGTGGCTCGGGTAGTTTCGGTCCACCCCACGGGGCTCAACAGTTACGGTCAACTTCAACAAAATCCGGGCTGAACCGTGAACCGACTTGAAGTTCATGTGGGTGAACCGGATTGTTGACCTGCCCCCTCGATACCGAATCAACTTGCCAGAAGCCATAACTGGATATGATATGCATTTTGGCAAGTCAGGTTGTGATACCACACGTTAAGAACCGTTTCGAACATCCGATAGCTAACGACCCACTCAAGCACTTGTTGGGAAGCACACATCATGCCCAAGAATGATCGAAAGCGCAAGCGGGCCATGTTGCCGCCAGTCAAGCGTTCCAATCACAGCCATGCCACCACCACTAGTGACACTAGCCATGCTTTATCTTCGCTGTGCATCCAAGATCCCTATCGTCTCACCATGAAACCCTGCTCGTTGGAAGACCATCGGCGAAAAACCAAAAAGGGCAAACCATCGCTGCTGCGCAATTGCAGCAACAATCCCAACTGTCTCTTTGGCCTTGGCGAACATCAAAAGGTGCGGAAGACGACTAGAGAGAGAGAAAGAGAATCCATCCATTGAATTGACAGGGTGGCAGAAACGGAGTGGTTGACATGTGGATGTGTTGGGCTTGTGTAGGGCTTTTGGAGTGGACCCAAGGCACTGGTGCGATGGCTGGGACCAGATCCCCGCGCAAATCTGCGTGTCTTGCTAGACAAAGATCCGCTAGTCAATGGCGATGGCAATGGCGATGGCGATGGCAATGGCAATGGCAATGCAGAAGAAGAGGTCGACAAAGACGGTTTTTGGCCCTGTGGCCTCCGCAATTTGGGTGCCACTTGCTATTTGAACAGCATGCTGCAGACGCTTTTTGTAAATGGGCGCTTTCGTCAAGCAGTGTTTGACTGGATGCCAAAGCCAAATGCCCACCAAGAACACACAAGACCGATGAAGGCGTTGCAAGCGCTGTTTGCATACATGCAACTGGGCAACCGCGCGAGTTACGATCCCAGCGACTTTGCGCAAGCACTGGGTTTGAACAATGTGGTGCAACAGGACGCGCAGGTGAGCAAGTTTGAGCCAAAAAGCAGCCCCATTCGACACGTGACGAAACTCAAATCAATTGTTTCGACGGTCCACAGGAATTTAGCAAATTGCTGTTGGCACATTTGGCCAAGATCTTTGCCGAGTCTGCCAACCCCAAGCACTCCAATCTGGTGGAACAGATCTTTCAGGGCAAAATGAGTTACGTGACGGAATGCCTTCGCTGCCACCATAAGTCCAGACGTGCATCGTTGTACACTGAGCTGGTATGACTGTGGATTCACTCGTGTCGATACGATACATGAACGCGGTCACCTGATTTCCTCGTTCTTGTGGCTAGTCACTCAACATCAAAGGCCACAAGAGTGTCGAGGAGTGTCTGTTGGTACGCTGTGGCAATGATTCTATGTGTTTCGTGTCATAAGCAGCTCAACGCTCACGTTCGTGTGTGTCGGATGCATGTTTTCTTCAGTCGTACCTTGGCGCAGAGCTTTTGGACGGAGAGAATCGATATTTATGTGATGCCTGTGCGACCAAACAAAAGGCTGAACGGTTCATTGAACTGGATCCAGCGAGTTTTCCCCAAGTGCTCACTTTGCAGCTGATGCGTTTCGTGTTTGATCCTGAAGTGCTGTTCAAGAAGAAACTCTCGGTGCGGCTTTGATCATGCGTGTAGGAACGGGGAATTCACTGCTGATGTGCGCTCTCAACCCACAGGATGCCATTGAGATCAACATGCGACTCAATATGGGCGAGATTTTGGCGTGTACTGGCACTTGCGATCGTTCTCAATTGGTCCCCTGCAGCGTATCTTATCGACTGGTGGGATACCTGAACCATCGCGGCAAAAGCGCGCACGTGGGGCACTACACCGCGTGCGTCGCATATCCGGATGAAAACGAACGTGGTGCTTTCAAATGGTATGAGTTTGATGACGAAGTGGTGACGCCATGCAATCCTTGTGAACGTGAAAAAGCAGCGAAACGTGGTTCTTTGTCGTCTCCCTCCTCAAATCTGAAAGACTTTGGGGCCGATGATAATGCGTTGCGTTCCCGTGATGCCTATATGCTACTTTATGTTCGAGAGGATTGCTTGGATGAACTGGAAGTCACACCACCACCGCCATTGATTGAAGAAATCGTGGATCACAACTCCCTTCTTCTTCAAGAGGCTCAGGACTACGTTGTCAAAGTACGCTATAGGAGTGTGTATGCCGGCGCTCGTATGCTTTTTATGAGTTCATCTCATGTGCTCTGTGTTGTAGTTGCACAAACTTGAAGAACTTGTCAAAGAACGGCAGGAAGTCTACACCAACTGCTTTGAACGTGGTGTTCCTTATGCCACAGGAGTGAATAGCGATTTTTACTGGGTTGATGTGAACTGGCTGCGTGCTTGGATTACTGGAGAAGTAGAACCTGTCAAGTCGAAATCATCAACAGGATCATCTCAAAACCAATCCACGGAAGGCGATGAATCCAGTCCCATTGCAGTAGACTCAGAACTGGACTCCATATTACCGGACGATGAGGCTCATACAATAGAAGCAAGGGCGAATGCAAATGGGAGCTCTGCTGAAGATCACGTGGGGACCACTACCGAGCAAGACAAGGATGACAACAAACCGATGCTTGCTGAAATCAAATACCCGTTCGATTCGCCGATGGATACGAGCCATTTGTGTTGCGAACACGCCACCGCCTCCAAGTTTTGTTTTCGCCCTGAGTCGGTTGTCCAACTCAAGCGGATCTCTAGAGAGTTGTATCAGTTGCTTGAGCGAAATGTCGGTCCAGGGCGTGTGTTTTGCTGGAAAGATTATCGCTGCGATGATTGTGAACAAGCGTATGTGGAACAACATGTGAATCGCAATGAACTGGCGTTGGGTCTGGAAAAGGAACTGTGCATGCTGAAGGATTCTACTTCGACGACTACTTTGGTGCCTAGCCAAGTCTTTTTGATCAGTCGCAAGTGGTTCAACGCGTACAAGCAGTTTGTTCAGAAACAACTCCGCAAAGCACAGCGCAACTGCTCCGAACCTTCGAGCCAAAGCAATGGACAACCGAGCCAAGCAACTCTTCCAATGGCGTTTATGGATGCGCAAGAGAACGATGAAGTGTTGCAAAAGCCCGTAAATGATGACATTTGCTGTGAGCATGGGAAACTGGCCTTGGATCGCAAGAAATATCGCGCAATCTCTCTGGAAGTGTGGAGCGCTTTGATCTCGAAATTCCCGAGTTATGTGGAATTCAAGGATCCAAATGGAGTCTGCGCGATCTGCCAGAAGAGTGAAGAGCGCCAGGAAGCCGTTTTACAAGTTGAACGAGCGAAACGTGATGAAATCTTGAAAAGAGGACCGATTCATCAAGTGTTTTCGCGAAGAAATGCCCATGTTGTGCTATGTAGTCGCACCCAGAAAGAAGTGTTTGTCGCGGATGAACCCCAGTTTCTCGTGTCGCGGGCGTGGCTGAACGTTTGGCGCCACCAAATGCAAAACGTCGATACCGAGGCTGCGCCGTTGACTCCATTGGACTCAAGCCAATTCTTTTGTCATCACGGGAAGTTATTGATTCCACGATGTCTGACCCGTTTTCTCAAAGGTTTGACGGTTCAACCAGAGGAAGTCGATGTGGAGCTATTATCACGCAAAGAAATGGCGTGCATGACAAGCGTGTACAGCTCGAACGAGACGGTGTTTTACTTTGGGATTGCTGACAAGAGGGGTGAATTGTGCTGGAAGAGTTGTGAAGCCAAACTGTTGCAGGATGCTCAATTGTGGACCCGGAAGCCGTTAGACGCAATGGAGGCTTTAGCGCTTGACCAGCTGTTTGACACTGAAGAGGTTTGCTCAGCGTGCGAGAGCCAACAGGAAGAAGAGTTTATGGACTCCATCAGCAACTTCAAGGACAGAATTGTGCATGTACGACTGTTGCATGAAGACCAGGCAGTGCCGACGGAAGCAACGTTGCGAGCACCAGAGAATTTCAACTGTCGCCGTTCGAAGCGCATCAAGGCTGGCACCAATACGACCTGGAAAGTGGCGACCAACGCGGATGACACGGTGTACATGCTCAAGAATCGCATCTTTGAGATCGCCGACGTGATGCCATTGAACCAACGGCTTTACCATTCTGGCAAAGTGTTGAATGATCTTGCAACCCTCAAAGACTGCGGTATAAAAGCCGGTGATTCAATCTTTATGCGTGCCACTGACGAGTACAGCGATGAGAACATGGTCGACTTGACCAACGTGGAGAAAGAAGTGGGCTTTGTGGATTCCGTGTTTTTTCGACGCGACTCGCCCAGAAGAAGCTCGACGTCGCCAATGGATTGCTCTGCACCAGCAACTGCCAACACTGTGCATGCATCGCGCGAACCGAGTCATCCGTTTGGATGGAATTGCGTGGCGTGCACATTCCTGAACAACAGTGAGACTGCTGTCTGTGAAGTGTGCTCCTCGGAACGACCCATTGAACTCGAGTGATCGTGACAAAGAGGTGGGCCCTGTCTTGCTTGAATCTAATGGCTTTTAGAGTGATTTGATATATAGATACTATACACTTTATATCAAGTGGAAGCTATGTAAGCTATTCAGCCAGCACTCCAAGTGGAAGCTGAAGTGGAAACACTAACTTTTTAATAATAATTCTCATATATTCTGATGAAGCTTGGTTTGGTTCCGCAATGAATTCGCCAACATGCCCGAGGTGGTCTCTACAAATTGCCGTATGCGATGGGTTGCGAGTAAGTCTGCGGTCCTTTTGGCGCCGGGCTTTCTTCCCCGAAAGTGAAGTCTTCTTGTGGTTGCTCGGCTTGGGCCACGGGAATCACTTTGGTGGTAAAGAGAATCGAGAACAAGAAGCAGATGAAGGTCATGAACGTGGTCGTGATGGCAGAGAGCACGTTGCTGCATTTGAACTCACAAATCTCTTGCATCAGTCGCTTGAGGTCATCGTTGGTGCAGATCTCATTGGCGACTGGCGACAAAGAGGCCACCACGGCGGCGATAAACGTCAGGATCAAAAACACCGTGTCGAACAAGATGAGCACCAGCACGTGCGGGTTGCGATGTTTCTTGACGTCGTGGAAAAGCACTCGAAAGCTTACGCCAATCAACACACACGACGCACATGCGATCATGTAGTTGATCTGCTTGTTGGAGCTGTAGATCTCTTCACCAAAAGTGCATGATCGAAGCTTGCCTCGAGTGGAAGTGATGATGGTTGCCAGCGAGAGAATCACGGTCAACACGCGAAGAATCACGGGAATGCTGCGATGGCAAGCGAACTGCATGATTGATCCGAGATATCGCTGAACGAAAGTTTCTGGTTCAATCAGCAGAGTGTTGTTGGGGTTATCGCAAAAGTTGAGGACTGGTGCGGTTCTCGGCGCAGCGGAGATGGGGTCTCAGCACTGCATGGCTCACAAAGATCTAGAAAGCAAGCCACATGATGGGATAATTCGGCAGGGACTACAAAGGTGCAGTCGCCTTGTCTGTGGATAAAGCAACCAAGGTCTGCGGCGATGGCCGTGGGTGCTTGTGCATCTTATCTGTGACGCTCAAGACTGACATCTCGGCTTGGAAGGTACTCGACCTTTGGGAACAGCCACTATCAATAGCCCACGACTCTGATGATGAATGAATGAATGATCAGAAGCGAGATTCGAGGAACAGATGTCATTCATGGGCCGTCCCAACCAGATAGAGATCCATTTGGAGACAACTATTATGGATGTGGAGGCACTCTGGCCAACCCGAGTCATCTGGCTTGTTACACCGACATGCCATTCTCACTGCACCATTTCTTGATGGTGCGCAGAATGTACTCCACTTGGGGATTGTTGTTGGCCTTGAGCATGCTCAGCACTTCTTCCAATTCGACGCGACTGGCTTTGCCTGCGACCACTTTTTGAAACACCCCCACGCATGCGCCACGCTTGCCATCCCAAGACTCTGGATCTGGGTCAAGCCTTTCCAGCACATCGAAAGCCTTCGCGGCATAGAGAAACTCCCCCATCTAGGCACAAACCACACACACATGCACAGGATGCATCCCACATTCAGAGATAGATAGATAGATAGATAGATAGATAGATAGATAGATAGAGAGAGAGAGAGAGAGAGTGCGTGCAGACCAGCTCATCAGCCAGGGTCAGACAGTGTGCCTCGATCACTCACTTTGTAGCAATCGTGGGCAATCAACTGCAGCAAATTGAAGGAATCGTCCGAGTTGTCCATTTTGAGGTACAAATCCCAGGCCGCCGACGGATTGTGGTTGAGAATGTAGCAGCGACACAACCAACTGACATAACAATAGTCGTGACGATAGTCTTCTTTTTGAACGCGCAACAACGTCTCCAGCGCTTCCTGGTAGTTGCCCGTGTTGCACAACGCGATGCCATAGTTCCAATTGAAGTCGTCTTCGTTGTAGAGGTACTGCTTGATCGAGTTGAGGTAAATGTTGACGTCTTCGAATTGCTTGAGCAAGAAAAAACACGATGCCATGCACTGGCGGCCTGGAATGGTATCGCACTCGGTCGGCGACGAGCCCACAAGCTGGAAATACTGCTGTGCTGTCTTGATATGCTGTCGCGAGGAAGAGGACTGACCCAGGGTAGCATGTACGACACCTTCAACGAAGAAAGAATTCATCAGACCAACTGCTTTTGACGAGTGCTGGAAGGACAGACATGCAGAACCTTTGAGAATGTATTCTTGTGGTGTGGATGGCTCAATGTCTTTGATGAGATCATACGCCTCTTGAAGTTTGTCATGCTTGAGATAGTAAATGACCTAGGCAGGATTGGCATCAGTGTGGGCTGGGTGGGCAGTTTGATTCTCACAAAAATCCTGATCTTGAGGCACTTACGAGATTGAGCCGAGCTTCTGGGAGTGATTCAACTAGTTGCGGCAACACACGCAGCGCATTCTGACCGTCTTCAAAGACCACCATGTTGTGGCACACGAGGTCGTTGGTTTCCACGTTGAACCCGCGATCCGTCAACGTCTTGATTTCATCTTTGGCCGCATTGCCATTGTACAGTTTGTATTGGTTGCAGGCCTTGACATTCACAGCGACAACACTGTCGGGAAAAGATTGCAGATATGCTTGCATGATCTCCAACGAGACGTCGTAGTAGTCGAGTTTGTAGTAGCACATGGCTACGTAGACATTCAATGCAATGTCGTCGCGGTTCTCAAGCAAGAGTCGCTTGTAGATATCGGTGGCTTCTTGAAAATGGTTGCGAAAGTAATGAATCGCGGCCAGAGACAACTGGTCTTCTTTGGAATCCGTGAGTTGTTGATGGTACACCAGCAATCTGTCTTCATCACCGAGTTTGTGCGCACAATGGAACAACAATCGGTTCTGCAATGGCCCAGTTGGTCCTTTGAGTGCTTCGGTCATGGCATCTTTGTAATTCTGTAGGTAATACTGGCAACACGCACGAAACAAAAAGATCTCGGTGTTGCCCGCGGCATTGTCTTTGGTTTCTTTACCTTCTTGCTTGGAACTGGACGAAGCAGCATTGCTGGCGGCGTTCATCATGGTGACAATTTGTTCGTACACGTCCATGGCGCGTTGGTATTTGCCCAAATGAAAGCACACGTAGCCCAACCACAACAACGTCTTCTTTTTGTCTTCGCCGCGAAGATCATCGGTCTTGAGGTTGAACTCGAGAATGGCGGACGCGCCTGTAAAGTCCCGTTTGGCCACACATTCCTCAACGGTCGGGCCCTTTTTCACTTTGGTCGGCTCTTTGTCTTGTTGCTGTCGTGTGGTCAAGGCATTCACAGCCCACAACGGCATGAGCATTCGATTCGACACAAAAGCGATCCAACGCACTCAGTGGCAACGAACGTCACCGGTCCAAGACACCCGCGAAAAAACTCTCAAAGACAAAATGCCATACACAACGACAGAACTCACTTTCGTGCGCTGACTCTGCTTGGGTTTCGCCACGTACATAGCTGCAAACAGCGCCGCTTCGTCCGTCCCGCAAAATGCCTTTTCCCCGCTGTGGTCGTTTGGGATTCACCCAGAGACTTCGAAACGACGTTATGCCAAACACGAGCGGTGATTGGCTCAAAAATGAGTAATGCTAGCTGCTGATTGGTCGAAACCCGTTCCAGGCCACAGCAACCATGGCGGCACCAAGCTTTGCACTGGCGTTTGTGCGCATCACGCGGGTCGACGACTTGTTTCTGGATGACAACGATCCAAAAGCGAGTCCTTTCAGGGCTCAAGTGCTGGTGTCTCTGTCTGAATCTGATTCCTCGTCAACCACAGGTTCTTCTTGTTCTTCTTGTTCTTCTTCTTTGCCTGGGTCGGAGACCAACAAGCAGCAGAAATGGCATCAGCAATTGTGTCAAGTGGCCCAGAATGTGTTGCTCATGGCTTTTGCCACCACCCATGAGAGCTGCGGAAGCGGAACCAGTGCATTTCACCATCAACTTGTTCGTGAAACCAGTTGGTTGGAGTTTTTCCAGTCGTCCGAACCGGATTTCCATCCACTGGGAAGAAAACAAATTGACCAAGAAGACGAAGAAGAAGAAGAAGAAGAAGAGATTTTCAACCGTGAAGTGGACCCCATTGGCTTTCGGGATTTGCCCATGGGCTACGCGCACCAGCCGCGAGATTCCCCAACCGCCAGTGAAGCCAGAGAGAAATACGAACTGGCCCACAGCTTTTGCTTTTTCCAATTGCCCAACGATCCATCGCGCACCAATAGCATCAAAGGCATTGCGTGCGTGGATCCAAAGGCGCCAATCGCGATGGCTGGTGCTTCTGCTTCTGCTTCTGCTTCTGCTTCTGCTTCTGCTTGTGCACATGGTGCCGGTATTCTGTCAAGCCATTCATGCTCGACCTCGACGTCTGCATCGTCGGTGTCTTCATGCTCAACGTCGTCGTCGGGGTGTTGCTTTCAAGTGGCTCTGCTGTTCTCGAATCTGCCGTTTCAGATGTTTCTCAAAGACCAATTTCAGAGTGCATGTCGTGAAATGTTTTTACAAAACGACTTGTTTAGCGAAGAAGAAGCAGAGCAAGCGCAACGCCATGCCGTGTTGACGAAATTGTACCACCAGTTGGCTTCCATGGATTTTTCAAGCCTGCCGTATCGAGAGATATTTGTGGGTCTGCCTTTGGTACCACTCGCGAAACGCCTTGGCAAAGACTTGATGGGCATTTTGCGGTTGATCTTGTTGGGTGGACGCATAGTTTGCTTTGCCAGCGATACCAGTGTTGCATCGTGCTTCACACTGAGTATGTTGGCTTTCTTGCCCGGAAGCCTGGCCATTCACAGTGATTTCACGTCTCGACCCCTTCAAGTGGCATTGTATCGGTTGAAACGTTTTGGAATGCCTTTTTCGTTGTTCGATGAAGACTTTGTGCTGCAGCCATGCTTCACCTTGTTCGAGCAAGAGAATGTTTTCAACCGAGCGGGTGGCTTTCTGTTGGGAACGAATGACTCACTGTTGCTGCGCCACCCCAATGCCAATCTCGATGCAATTGTTGACTTTGAAAACTTTCATGTGATCGCGTTTCCAACCCCAAAAGCAGAAGCATCCTTCGCGTTGGGAGCGCAGACAGCAGCTTTTGGCGACAGTTTAGCCCAAAAATTCGGAAGAAGCTTGAAACCTCCATCGCCCAAAGCGGCCAAAGCGTCTCCTCCAAAAGAAATGGCCAGTTCGCCGTTCAGTAAGCTTCTTGATTCAACTGCCGCTGGTGGAGGTGCCTCCATGGAAGCCAACCATAGTGAAATTGACTGGACGCTTGCGCAATTCCAGTCGTATTTCGAGCATTTTGCGGAACAAGCCAACGAGTATGTGGAGTCCGCAAACAGTACAACTAGAGGGTACAGCAACTTGGATGAGTCGAACAACACCAGCGACGCGACAGGTGGCATCTTGTCAAGACTGGAAGAGATTGCAGGTCCTTTTATTGGCGAATCGTCCAGTTTTCTCAACGAGTTTGGCCGAAACTGGTTTTCACAATGGCAGAAAACCAACATTTATGACCGCTGGCAAAGCGCGACCCAAGTGGAAAGAAGACGTACAACATGTGTGTCCTTGACGCCACCACCGAAAGAAGGTCAAGGTCGGTTCACGTATCCGAATGGTGACGAATATGAAGGTCATTTCAGCGATGGTAGACGCCATGGATTTGGTGTCTACGTCGAATTTGTCACCAAGAACCAATACGAAGGGGATTGGGCCAATGACGAACGTCATGGTAAAGGCATTCTGATCTCCAAAGTGCAAGGATACATCTACGATGGCGAATGGAGCCACAACATCCGCGAAGGATTCGGTAACTCCACTCTCAAGAATGTCGAAAGCTATTCTGGATACTGGCACGCCAACCGCTTCCATGGATCGGGAGTGTACTCCAATACGGACGGTGAAGTATATGACGGAGAGTGGAACATGGGCGTCCGCGAAGGAGTCGGAAAGTTGACCATCTCCAAGAGCAATGCACCAATAGCCAACGGTGCCAATGAAGGTGCAGGAAGTACCCATGATGCAACTAGTCGAGGTGCTGGTGCTGGGAGTGGTGGGCCAAATGTCATTCCGGAAGAACACGAGTTTGGTGGAGTCAAAGAGTACATGGGCGAGTGGAAGAACAACAAGTTCAATGGCACTGGTAAGGTCGTGTACGTCGACGGCAGCCATTACTTCGGAGACTTTCAAGATGGCAAACGGCATGGCAATGGTTTTTTGAAGTTTGCGAGTGGAGACACTTACGATGGTCAGTGGTGGAAAGGTTTTCGTCACGGTGAAGGCAGCTTTTTCTCGGCGACTTCTGGGATCACAAAAGAAGGCACTTGGCGAAAAAATGTCGAGGTCGATGGCGTCTGGTTTATCAAATACAAGAACGGCGATAAGTACAATGGCCAGAGCCGTCGCGGAAGACCATGGGGAAGTGGGGTCTGCAAGTACATCAACGGTTCTTCATACAATGGTGAATGGATCGATGGACTTCGAGAAGGAAGAGGGGTGTTTATCAGTGTTGATGGAATCATTCTCGAAGGAGAGTGGAGAAGTGGTTTGCTGGCTCGAGAGACCTCACAAACGGCTTCTGACCACTCTCTGTTTGTCGATATTGCACTTTCTCCCACAGCTTCTCCAACCAAGCGGAACCAACGGGCCATGACAGCACCAGAGAGTCCACCACTTGCACCAGCTTTCCTCAATCAATGCAGTGGCGGATTTGGTGCATCGCTGGCTTCCTTGCGCAGATTGTCAGGTCTTGTCAGTGGGGGTTATAAAGGCAGCGAAAGCACTCCGACTCCCCCTGATAGAGGAGTTCACACCTTTGTCTACAGCAATGGTGACATCTACGAGGGTGAATTCAAGAGCGGCATGCGCGATGGCCATGGGACCTTCACAGAACGAGCAACTGGTAATCTCTATGAAGGAGAATGGAAGCAAAACTTGCGTCACGGCACTGGCGTTTTGATGTCCGGCACAAAAGACTTTATTTATGATGGCGAATGGGTTCAGGATTTTCGTGAGGGCCAAGGATATTGTGTGATCCGCGATTGTGAGTCGTATGCCGGTGCATGGAGTCGGAATCAATTCCATGGGATCGGCAAGTACATTGATGCGGAAGGCAATGTTTATGAAGGCGAGTTTCGACTTGGCAAAAAGCATGGCATGGGCCAACAAGTCTCGAATGCGCCACGCAAAGAGAGTTACAAAGGGGAATGGAAAGACGGTCAACGGCATGGCGTCGGCGAAGCGACATTTGAAGATGGCTCTCGCTACTCTGGAAGCTGGAAACACGATGCCCAGGAAGGAGAAGGCACTTGGACCTGGCCGAACGGCGACCAGTACGTTGGCCAGTGGCGTCAGGGCCAAAAAGATGGCATGGGCACGTGGACAAGCCCTTCGGGAATCATCAAAGAAGGCTGTTGGGTGCGCGATGAAATGGTTGATGGCGAATGGAGCATTCAATTCCCGGACCAGAGCAAGTACACTGGCCAATGCGTTCGTGGCAAACCCCATGGCCGTGGCGTCTGCAAGTACTCCAATGGGGACCTGTACGACGGTCAATGGGTCCATGGCAAGAGACATGGTTTTGGTTGTGGCTTTTTTGCCAACGGTGAGAGCTTTGAAGGCGAATGGGAGAACAACCACGTCGCCTTGAACGGCAAAGGCAAGCTCACCATGGCCGATGGCACCGTGCATGTGTACAACCGGTGATGGCCTGGTCCCAGAAGATCATTCTGTCATAACACCGACTCGTTTGAACAAATAACCGTTAGCACTTTAGTCAGGTATCGTGTCGTGAGTGGACAAAAAAAGGTGGCATGATTTCAACCAATCAGAATGCCTCCATTGGCGCTTTAGCCAAGCCAGGGCGATCGTGAGGATGGGGCAGGCAAAGGAAGTGAACATGTGGCAACAAATGCTGCGCGAGAGTTCGGTGCGCTTGAAGCTCCCGATTGTGAATCTACTGGTGATGGGCGAAGAAGAGAGTGGCAAGCAGACACTCCTGGATGCCATGCAGTCGACTTCATGGGGCCCTTCGCAGGCGTCAAATGAGCACTTGGCGACTTCTTCATCTTCTTCTTCAGCCGCAGCAGCAGCGGCGGCCACAGCTTTTGGCTTTGAAAACATCAACATTCTGGACCCAAAAGCCAAAGCAGACGCGTCCCAAAAGACTTCTGGTGCATTCTCTCCGTGATTTGCTGGTCATTTGACCGATCATCGAGGTTCCAAAGCTCTGACGCTCGCTGGTGGGGTGCTGTTGTGTGCCTTTGTGTATGCATGTGTGTGTGTGTGGCTCTATGGTGCCTTGTGAGCAGACGACGACGTGATTGCCAAAATCAACGCGTGGAGTGTCAGCGATATCAAACTCAAAGAACTGCTTCCCGTGGCATTGCGTTGCCACCCCATTGAACAAGTATTACGCCACGCATGAGCCAGCGTCAGGATGGATACGGGATCTGATTGATTTGGATGATGCGAGTGACAGACCGTGGCCATAGTTCTTTTGGATTTGAACAAGCCCTGGACGTTTAAAAGTTCGCTGGAGCAATGGCTGACCGCGCTCGAGGGCGCGGTGTTGGAGCAAATTATCCAGTTGCCCATTGAAAAGCGCAATGAACTGTATCAACGCATCAAACAGCATTTATTGGAGTACGAGGAACCCAAGCGAACGAATGAACCAGCGCTGACAAGTCCAGGCGCAGCGGTGTCCATTGAACTATCGACCAAAAAAGAATTTGTACGTGTTTGGTGTCGAGAGTTTTGTTTTGTTTGGAGTGGATGAGTGTCGTGCCGTTCTACTTGGTGCTAACTCGACCTTTGGGCATGTTGGCTCTCTTTGGTGGCGTTTGTGTAGCTGGAAGATGGCGTTCTTTGCAAGAACTTGGGTATTCCCATTGTTTTTGTCGTGGCAAAAGCTGAAGTGAGTGAGAATGGTGATCGTGGTGTCGAGAAATCCAACGGCTGACTTGTTCGTTAACTGCTGGAACGTTAGCTTCGCTCCGAAAACTCGGTCAAAATGGATTACATTGAATATTTTTTGCGCCAAACAGCCATCAAATGTGAGTTCCCAGATGATCGCTTGTGCTCATTTGCTGGGAAGGTGACCGAAGAGAAGTAACCTGAGTGTGTTGTTCTGGAGAACAGACGGTGCCGCCGTTGTGTACACGTCTTCGCGGTCGGGAGTCAACGTGGAGGCTCTGAAAGCGTACATTTTGCATCGTGCTTTTCCGACGACGTTCAAGTTTGACATCGCTCCTCAATTGGTGGAAAAGACGTCGATCATGATTCCATCCGGGTACGATTCGTTGAATCTCATTCAACAGAGTCTGGTCGGGTCGACACCAAAGTGGGCCAATGACAAGCCATTTGAGAAGATTGTGCCACCTCCAGAGGATATCGACGACTCGGTGTGTTCGCAGTGGTTTGCGCATAAGATCATCACAAAGGAGTTTGACTCGATTGAGTGTTGGTGCCACAGGTCCTCTTGAACGCAGAGATTCGTGTCGACAGTCATGAACGATGGCTGGAGAAACTAGAAAAAGCTGCTGGCTCGGGTTGGTGTTGCGATGATCCTGCTGTTTTCTGGAACCAACACACTCACAGTGTCAAACGTGGTGTACTTGTCAGGTCTCGAGAACTTGCAAAAGGATAGTATCGAGGCCAATCGCAGTGTTCAAAGTGCTTCCGCGGTGCGCCGCCTCAACGAGGAACGAAGAAAAGACGAGAACAAGGTCCGCCAGTGGAGGATACGCTGTCCAAAATCTCTTGTTCGCGGATCTAAACAAGGGCGTGGTTCTTTGCTGTGTAGGAGGTTTCCTCCAAGCACCTGGCCAATTTCTTCAACAACCTACTCAGTCGTCCAGAAAAGACCAAAGCGGCGACCCGCATGTCATCAGGCGATCTCAAAAGAGTAAGCGACTTTACGCTTTTTTGACCAATTTACTTTTGCTGACATCGCTTTGGTGGGTCCTGACGGGGTCATTAGTCGCTTCCTCCCAATGCTCCATCGTCGGTGTTAGATCTTTTGGGAAAACCAAAAGGAAATCCGTAGTCATTTGATTTGTACTAATGCATCGTTGCGCTGGTGTTTGTTTACTCGCCGTCTCTGAGGTTATTCAACTGTTGGGTCTCGTCTATCGTCGCTGGTGTTGGCTGTGGCGGCTGTTCCACTGCAATTGTTATTGAGGGTGGTCGGTGGCAAAGGTGTCTCTCGTTTGGCGATGCCGGTGGCGCCGTTGAAGCAAATGGCAGATCAAAAAGCCAGTGGTTGGTCAATTGGTTCAGTGGAAAGCAGGAGCCGTGGACGATGAGGACGTGCTTGTGGATTTCGCCCAGGGGGTGACAATTCTCCATCGGCTCATTGCCATCGCCACAACCAACCGCCTTGCGGGGCATTCGTGGTGGCAAACTGATGGCGACAGCAACTTGAAGATGACTCAGGCCTTCCACAGGCGTTTTCTCAACCAGCAGCAACCATGCGAACTGACCATTCATCATTTTCAGTCGGCTTGGGATACTCGAAGGTTTGCACTCTGCTATCCGGGTTGGTTTGAACCATTTGGGTCGACAATTGATACCCAACCAGTCGAGTAACCTGTGCAGAGATTCGTCCTCGATCTTGGCGCCTACCAGCTGAATCGAAGTCCATTGTGCAGTCCATCCTTGGTTCTCTGCTTCTCGGTGCATTGCATCGGATTGCGCTGTCCTGGGATGCAACTGACGTGTTCTCAACGGTTTGCCGGTTTGCGACCCAAAGGCTTGAACAAAATCGAGCGCTACCCGACCAGTCTTCTCCTCAAGGTTGCTGTCAAGTAGCACCAAGTGCTGTCGAACAAAACGATTGAAGGCCTTGTACTGGATCGAAGGAATACCAAACTCCAGTTGTTTTCTCAACTCTCCGATCGTCGGCATGGTGAGATCGCTCGCGACGCCATCTCCAATGCCAGTGCGAGCAAAAGCATCGCTGGTGTGGTCTTGAAACAACTGCATAAACTGCAGAATCTGCACCAGGTCCCGTTCGTTCAAGACGCTTCGATGGAAATGCTGCAAAGTCTCCACATCCTGCAATTGCATTTCGACCTTCAACTCGCCGTCCCACTTCTCGACGAGCTGCATGTAGTAATAGCGATCGTGGCGAAGAAGAATGCAGCGATGCTCCAGAATGGGCGGGAGATTGCAAGTCCGGAGCTGGTGGATGCACGGAAGGCTCGACGAAGGCGCTGCCCGTACCGAATCCAGCGACTTGGACCTGCGTTTGAGCAGCTGCGGTGGTTCCACTTCTCGTGCACTCTCTTTGACGACACTGCGCTGGCGAAACAGCGAGGATCGTCTTCGTTTGGTGTGATCACTGGCTTGTGCGTGAACGACCACAGGAGCCTCAAGAGATGCCACCACCATTTGATTGTCGTCAGTGAATCGCAAGGCCTGAAACAATGGCGTGAAATGCTTTTGATGAATGGTCGTGGTGTCCTCTTGGGACGCGACGAGGCCATAACTCGGACGGTACGTGGCCAGCACGGGGCAAATGCGCACCAACTGGGACGTATCTAGCCTGAGTTCATGCTCGTGCACATCCATGTGCTTTAGCACTTTGAGTTCAAGCCACCAGTGGCTGATCTCGACGCGCAGGTCGCACACTTCGTTGATGACCACCTCGCACAAGCTGTTGTCGATCATTTCGTTGCCCTGGTAAACGCTGACCCGCGTGAGATGTTCTTGGTCGTTTGGTAAGGAGTCACCACCACCAGCTGCACCTCCAGCTCCAGCTCCAGCTCCAGCACCAATTGCCATGGCATGCTTGGTACTGGAGTGGGGGATCGCTTTCTCTCCAAAGGCACCCACAATGAAATCGCTTTGGTTGCGACTAATGGTTGGCGACAACATCCACGAGGTGATCGCTGGAGATTCTTCCTGGGGTAACTCGAAGAGCACCAGATGCCCATTCTTGTAGCCGACACCAAGTTTGGCAAACAATCGCTCGGCGATTTCAACAAGCTGCTGTTTGGTGTTGCCCTCGACCAATGGCACCACTTGGTCGTCTTGAACGACGCTGGACCATCCGTTGGATGACGAGTTGGCACTGGCAAGCTGTTGATGATAAAACAACTCGTAGACTTTGCCCAGTTGGCGGAAAACCGGCGTCGAAAGCGTCGGCAGCATGCGTGCAATGTCCATTTCGTCGTAACTCAGGTAATCATCTTGCGCAGAGCATGGTTCATACACGACAAAGTGTAGAGTGAAGTAATGAGTGGTAGGCATGTCGGTTGACGATGATGTCGCGCAAGTGGTTGGTGCAAAGGTGGTCGTTGGTGGTGCCGCTCGACAAGAACCCAAAGCACTTGCACAAGCAGAAGCAGAAGCAGAAGCAGAAGCAGAAGCAGAAGCAGAAGCAGAAGCAGCCGTTTTCTGTGGGAATTGCAGCACAAACTGCACCTGGAAGAACTGGTCCATGGCCATACTCAATTGGCGAGAGCCCTGGTACAACACCACCACGGGGTTTCGCTGGGTGAGACTCTTTTTGGAGAGAAAGCCACTGACGCCATCCGGAAAACGTGGCAAATGGTACTTGATCGCGTGACTGGACACCATTTGCTGGATTTGCTGGCCTTGAACAAGGCATTGTTGGTGCAATTCGCTGGTGCGGTCCTGGGCCTGACGCATGGTCTGTTCGGCCTGCAGCACTCGGCCGCGCAGATCCCCCATTTGTTGCTGCATGGCTTCTTTGGCAAGACTCTTCATGATGCTCGTGACTTTGTACTGGAGGAACGTACGGCGGTACTGCAGCATGGTATTGCGTTGCTGGTCGCGAAGCTGTTGGATTTGTTGCTGGTACATTGCTTCATTTGCCTGCAGTTGTTGTTGGGCCGCGACGAGTCTTTCGGCGCAGATCCGCAAGGCGCAATCGGCCTGGATCGCTTGTTTGGACAGAAACGCGTTGGCTTGCTGTTCGAGCGCCAGTTTGGCTCGTATTTGGTCCAACACACTTTGATCATCGGCTTCCAGAAAGCGTACACGTTCCTGCAAGACGTTGATCTGCTGTTTGGCATGCACCAGACTCTTCTCAAGCTTGAGGCATTTCTGGCGAAGCAATTGCATGGTCCCTGAAGAAGGCAACAAGCACATGTCTGATGCTTCGGTGAGCTGCAGAAGCTGTTGTTGTTGCTGCTGCTGGACCTGTTGTTCGTTTGTTGGATCCACCAGAAGCCGCTGCTCCGAGTGGTCGTATTGCGGGGACTGCTGCCTTTGTTGCTTTGGTGGTGGCTGCTGTTGTTGATTTGACTGGCTAGGGCTTGGCTGACGCAACTGCTCCAGTTCTTTCTCCAGTGCGGTGATCCGCTCGCGGAGTCGTTTGGTCTCAGTGTATTTCGCTTGCATTCGCCGGTGGTACGAGTTTTTGTCCAGTTGAGCCGCAGGTTTGCGAGCAATCAGTTCGTTCCAGAGCGCGTCGACCATCGCTTGCTCTTGGATCTCGGTGATTTCTTGTTGTGGTTGCGTTGCGTAGGAGGTCTCTCCAGCAGGACGCTGAGGTACAAAGCGTTGGAAGCCATTCTCGAAAGCGCTGGCGGGTGACTGGCTTCGTTGCAAATCCAAGTCTTGCCCACTCGCGGAACGACCAACGCCACCGCTTCCAGTAGGAGGCAATCGATCGTGATCATGACTGTGTTCGGAGAAGTGTTGATATGCCGATTCATCCACTGGCGCAGCGCCAGCAACTGGTGGAAACACGACCGCTTCAGCATCATACTGGCATTTCCGGGCGTGTTCACTATCCGTCTCCACCGTCAACTCCTTGCCGTCGCTGTCGACGACAACATGGTTGCGTTGTCTCTTGAAGCAAGTCGGTTTGCTCTGCTGTTGCTGTTGCTGTTGCTGTTGCTGCTGCTGCTGCTGCTGCTGCTGCTGCTGCTTGAAGGAACCAGTCGTCGAAGAACCCTTGAAGTGCCATCCTTTGGTGGCCTTGTGAAGTGGTTGAATGTTGCGATATCCAGATGGCAACAGTTGAATCAATGGTGACAAGGACTGCGGTGAAGCAGGACGTAGCTGATGGATCTTGTGACGAGGAGAATCGGTGGAATCCGCCATGAACAAGGTCACACACGTCGGTAGCTAGCTGCCTTGTGGTGGGTTGGTAGCGCGCGCACACGCACGACGATCACGAGACCGTTACTTTTGATCTTGAAAGGGCAGGAAGACGAATGGTTGATGTGGGCCACACGTTCGGGTGTGATCCCAAAAGGTCACACGCATCCCCTTTGGTTGGGCATTTGAACGCTACGGCGCCGTCAACGGGGTCAGACAGAGCAGCCAACGATGGTGAGCACGACGACAATCGCTGCATCTGGTGGCTCAGCCTCGTCCTCGGAGCAACACACCAGCATTTTGCATGAATTTGTGCGCGAATTGGATGCCTTCACAGCCACCCGCGCAGTGGAACTGGCCGACTTTCTCTGCTCCCAGAGTCTTCCACAGGCCTTCAACAAGTTGTTTCAGAGCCAGCAGTGGCGTGCGAGAAGCCATGAACTTCTATGGGTCGAGTTGGAACGCATTTGCTGGTTTGCCCAAGTACTCGCGATCAAAAGCTTTCCTCAACTGGTGAGAACGCTTCTGAATTGGAGTCCACCGGCTGATACTATGCTGGGCATGACGACGGGCACCATTGGCACTGCAAGTGCTTCCTCCAACAATCAGAGCACCAACAACAGCTCCAGCACCCATGGATCGGATGCCAGCAACGCTTTCTGCCACGGACGCATAGCGCTCTGGCTCACGGCCCACGTCATGATGGCGAGTCTGCGCGTGGTCTCGGGAAACACGTTCCATGATGACAGCCGCAACCAAGATCATGTGTCCACCCAAGTCTTCACCAAGAGCAAGGAAGTGTTCCAGCAGATCAACTTGCTGCAGCACAAAACGCGACTTCAACAACAAAGCAGCAACAGTTTCTTTGGCTCGTTCAAGGCCAGTTCGTCCATCAAAGTGCCTTCCAAACACGAACAACTGCTGTGTGACCATGTGCATGGCATTTGGAAGCAAGTGGTCGCGAAATGGTGTGAAACCCTCGGTGGATCGCTTCACAATGTCAAGTTGCAACTCACCCACGAACTGGCCAAAGCGGACAAAGCGTCGATGGCTACCAGAGAGTTTTTCCTCGGCAATTTTGCCGAGTTGCGACTCGGCCTGGTGCACTCAGACTCGCTGGCATTGCTACCCACGACTTCAAGCTTTCGTGCGAGTTGTTCGGGTAGCATCCGCGCCAACAGCATTGCCGGCAGCAGCACCCCCGGGGCGGGTAGTAGTACTTTTGTCGAGCGTATCAAGGAATCCACCAGCTTTCTACGACTCTTGATGGCCACATTGACCAAAGCGAACAAGACCGAAGTCCGCAAGGCCGGGATTTTGCTCATGAGCAGTCTGTTTCACAACGAACTGCAGGCAATTGACGCACTGCAAGACGAACGTGCGCTGCGGGCCATTTACAACGTCAGCATGAGCGAATGGAGTTGTCTGCTCAGTGATTTGCATGCCCAGTGCATGAAAATGTGCGTCACCAAAAAAGAATTTGCCATTTGCGCCTGGACCTTGCGGGTGCAAGTGGTCTGCATGGCCGCCAACGACATTTTTGCAAGATACTGGCGAGAAGACGCGCACAGTCTGTTGAAAGGCTTTGGCACACTGCTTGCCAGCCTCGGAAGCGGAAGTAGTGCCAAAGAACGAGACAAGACCCATGCCAAAGCCGTGCAATCACTGGATCTGGTGTGTTTTTTCCTGCAAAACGTGTTGAAACGTCATTTTGTGAGTGATCGCCGCATGCCAATGGAATCCGAAGTCATGGATTTCCTGAATACCATCCAAGCCTGGTGCTTTTCAATTCCAAAGCATTTGCACCACCACCAACCCCAAGCTTTCGGTGCGGGGTCCGTGGCGGTGTCAACCAACAGTTTGCTTGCCTCGATGTCGAGTACTCTAGGAACCCCAGTCTCCATGGCTTTAACGCCCATGACCGCGTTTGGACGGGTGTACCAGAGCTTTTTGGTGGTGTTGAAGCAGCTTTCGATCGAGATCGCGGCATACAACCTGAATTACTGCGTGCAGAACCATCTCAAGCGGTTGTTGGTCGAATCGACCCACCCTGTAACGCCATCGACCAAGAGCAGTGGTGGGCATGATGCCTTGACCGCAAGTTTTGACGAGAAAAAGCTCGTGGGACTCGAAACGCTGGTGTATTTGTTGGACCAATTGGAACAAAACGGCTCCATGACCTCCACAGCCGCCGCTGCTGCCATCGTCCATCCTTCTTCGCACCATCAAGCGACCGGTCCATGTGCATCACGCGACGAGGTGACAGCCACTTGCGCTGAACTGTTTTATTACCAGTTGATGGATTTCAAAGCGCTCAAGTCGAGTTCCACGCGCAAAACATTCGCCGACATCGTAGGCCATCTGCTGGTGGAATGCCACACGCACTTTGGAGGGGAATTGTTGCTGGTGGAGTCTTCCACCAGTGGTGCTTCCAGCAACAACGTTGTGTCTCCAAGTGGCGGCGCCCAGCTGCTTGGGATCAACACCACCACTGGTGGCATCAACAGCGTGCTCTCACCCAGCAACTCGAACGCTGCTTCCACGACTAGTGTCTCGACTACCATGCTGCGCCAGGAATACCGCCATGCGCTGGGGCTGCAGATTTTCACGGCGTGTCTGGAGCTTGTTCGGCATTTCTTCAGCGAAATAGACATGAAAAACGACCAGAAACTGATGGTCATCGTCCGTTGTTTGATCCACTCGTGCGAAAGCGTTCGAGTCGCCAGCCAACAAGTCGTCCAACGCATCATCCTCACGCAACGCCACCAAGCAAGCTGCGTGGTCAGCGCCATCATCGAATATGCACTTCGACTATCACCGCATGAACAGAATGCGCTGCTTTTGCTGATGCGCCAATTGCATACGATTGTCCGCGACATTGACGAGACCCTTTTGGCTTTCCATCTCAAAGAAAGCGACTCCTCGTCGGCTTCGGATCCGAGCCACACAACACCACCACCACCAGGAATCTGGTCGGATGATCAAGAGAAACACCATACACTTGAGCAAATCGAGGCGATTTGTGTCGTCATGCTCGCCAACATCGACGCACCAGTGCGTTTGATGGCTCTTGAGACGCTGCAGAGTGTGCAGTGCTTTCGAGCCCACGAAGCAGTGCACGAACAGCTGGTTCGGGCGGTGATGGAGGCACCACCAAGTGATGAACAAGACCACGTACAACAGACTGCAAGCCATCGTGACGACGAGACAGCGAAGTGGAGCGTCGCAGATTATTTGGAGAGTTTGGAGACCGAGTTAGACCAAACGTTTTGCTCGTTGGATGAAACGTCAAGCAATAGTGATGACAGCGCGCAACACCATGACAAAACGCTGTGGAGACTGGCTGCACAGCCCAGTAACCAAGGTCGCAACGGCTTCCGCTGGTCTGTGGTGCTTTCAAGCATTCTGCCACGACTCTGCCAGTTGTTTCCGAGGGTCACATCGATGTTTTGGAGTGAAATCCACGACAGAGCGTTGCATCTGGAGCCAGCGATTCCGATCCTATCAGAGATCTCGACATCTTCTTCAGGCCACGAAGACCTTAGTGCAAGCCCAGGTAGCAATGCGTATAACGCAGCCGTGACCCAATGGCGAAATCTTGCCATCCTCGCCACCAGCACCGCTAGAATCGCTCAGAAATCCCTGGTGGACACCAACCCGATCCATTCACCTGGTTCACCACTAGCTGTCACAAGCAGCAGCAGCAGAGATGCTTCCACGAGTGTGAATTCCTCCGATGTGCGCACGCTGTTGAAACGATTGAGTCGCTTTCTCAAGAGCGCATTGTCCGAGCAACGCAAAGCAGCCATCTTGGTGCTGGGAAGTGTCCATTCCAGTTGTTCATCACTGTTGCTGGAGATTCTGGACAAGTACGAGGAAGAAGCGTTTGGATCGATGGATTCCTGGACCAGCCAAGCAACGACGACCATCCAATGCCCTGGCCAGACCATGACTATCGGCATGAACTCAACTGGCATTGCTTCACCACTCTCTCCCAGTCTCGAGGGCCTCGGGGCCATGCCATCCAGTTCGTCCGGTCTGCTGGGTTCACCGTTTGCCGCTTTCTCCAATGCCACCAATTCCACGACCAACAAAAAGAATCTCAAGGCACTCAGGGCCAAAAGCCAAAAGCTCGTGGCGCAAATCCATTTGCAGTATGCGCTCGGAAGACTTCATCGCCTGCTTTTGGAGAAATTGTTGACCAGGTCGGCATTGCCAGGTGATGCCACCGACGAATCCGACTTTGACAAGCAGCTCTGCACCAAGAGTGTAACGTTGCTGGACAAGTTGTACCACTCGCTTGATCTTGCCTGCCACGGGGGCATCTTCATGGAAGCCAACGCCACTTTTTTCATGATGCAACAAGACGTTTGCGCGAGTCTCGAGGTACTTTTGTACCTCAGTCACTTGCAAACCTCTAGCCAGTCACATTGTGCACCTTCGTTGGGCGTAAAGGAGCAAAGCGAGGAGAATGCCACCGAGCTCAAAGAAACGCAGCCTCGAAAGAAAGCCTCCGTCCATTCGTTGGTGCAGTTGAGCACAAAAGAACGTGAGAAATGGTTCATGACGTTGGTCGAGTGGAGCCAGGGATTTCAGTTTCTTGCAAACGAAAGCTTCACCAAGATCCTCGCGACCAAAGCGCTGAGCACGTGGGTTATGCACACCGATGTCTTTGGCGGCGACACGAGCCGAGACCACGGGATCTTCTTGTGGCACTGGGTCGATGACTTCCCAATCGCATCCAACCCCAGCACCACCAATCCAACCACTTGTTCGACCTCGAACGATCTGCGAAACCCTGAACTCGTTCAAGAATTGGCAGCTTTTCAACGATTCTTTCTGTGTCAATCGGCGTTTTCCGCTATGAAAATGCTGTTGTACGGACCGTTTTTCCAACACGTCAGCCATGAAAATGCCATTTTTCAATGGCTGGAAGCCTGCTTTGCAATTGAACC